>CM033394.1:21910490-22097942 GCA_019426215.1 Buddleja alternifolia
TTGAGATCAAAACCTTTTTATGTTTAAGCGTCCAATATTTTATGCATAAATAGTACTGAGCGTTGATGATCATGCATCTGAAAGTTTTGATCATTGACGCTTCCAGTTATGTTCAAGCACAATTTTAAGGTTCCCCCTAAGTTTGATAACTTGTAACAACTTTTCAAATATAGTGATTTTTGGGACAAAACATAAGGTGAATTCCCCCTAAATTATATGTCTAATAAAGTATGATGCTTGATGATTAAGCGTTTAAATCAATCATACCTAATTCACTTCTCAAAGTGAGAAAACGTTGTTCGTTGAGCGCTTTGGTGAAGATATCTGCCAATTGTTTGTCAGTTCCAATAAAGTGCATGGAGATATCTTTCTTTTGAACATGGTCACGAAGAAAATGGTATCTAATGTCAATATGTTTGGTTCTGGAATGAAGAACAAGGTTTTGAGTCATGGCTAAGGCGCTTTGGTTATCACAGTGAATGGGGGTTGGACCTAGGATTATACCATAATCTCTAAGTTGTTGCCTCATCCATAACACTTGTGAACAACAACTGCCTGCAGCTACATACTCAGCTTCGGCTGTAGAGGTAGCTATGGATGTTTGTTTATTACTATGCCATGAAACTAACCTATCACCTAGAAATTGACATGTACCACTACTACTCTTACGATCTATTTTGCAACCTGCAAAATCTGCATCTGAGTAACCAATTGGTTCAAAAGGAGAGTCCCTTGGATACCATAAGCCGACGTTCTGTGTGTCTTTTAGGTATTTAAGGATCTTCTTGGCAACAATTAAGTGTGACTCTTTAGGATCAGCTTGAAATCGTGCACACATGCATACTGAAAACATAATATCAGGTCTACTAGCAGTAAGATAAATAAGTGATCCAATGATACCTCTATAATTAGTGATATCAACTTTGTTTCCACTTTCATCTTTATCTAACTTAAGCGTTTGGCTCGTTGGAATTTTTGAATATGATGCATTTTCCATACCAAATTTGTTAATCTCTTGTATATTTAGCTTGGTTAATAAATATGCCATTAGTGAGTTGTTTAACTTGTAATCCTAAGAAGAAAGTTAATTCACCCATCATGCTTATTTCAAATTGTTCTTGCATCATTTTCGAAAATTTCTCACACAATTGCTTATTAGTAGATCCAAATATAATATCATCAACATAAATTTGGACTAAGAGAATATCTTCGTCATTGGTAATTTTAAATAACGTTGTATCAACGCTGCCTTTTGAAAAGCCTTTACCAATAAGGAAAATAGAGAGAGTGTCATACCATGCTCGGGGTGCTTGCTTAAGCCCGTAAATTGCTTTGTCTAGCTTGTAAACCATACCCTTACCATGGTTGTTGATGAATCCCAGTGGTTGCTCCACATATACTTCTTTTTGGAGTTTACCATTCAGGAACACACTCTTCACGTCCATCTGATATATTGTGAATTTGTTGAACGCTACATACGCTAGAAACATGCGGATTGCTTCAAGATGGGCGACAGGAGCATATGTCTCATCAAAGTCAATACCCTCTTCTTGGCAATTTCCTTGAGCTACAAGTTTGGCCTTGTTTCTTATTACAATGCCATTCTCATCCATCTTGTTTCTATGACTCCTTGGTGAGTTGGTCATGGTACTAGTGTCCAAACCTTACTACGCTCAAACTGATTAAGCTCTTCTTGCATGGCTTCAATCCAACTTGGATCACTTAGTGCTTCATCTACTTTCTTAGGTTCCATTTGAGATAGAAAGCTTGCGAACATAGCCTCATTGAATGTAGCGGCTCTGGTCCTAACAGACGCTCTAATATCTCCAATAATCTGCTCAGGTGGATGATCACGCAGCCATAGTCTATCTGGTTGGAAAAGGTTAAGAGGTTAAACCGGCGCTTGATGATCAGACGCTTGACTACCTTCTTGCGTAGGCCCTTCAAGTTCACAAGTCCTTGTTTGCTCTTGATGATCACTCTCTTCAAGATCATCAGCATTTCTTACATTGTTATCCAAAGTAACCTCACGAGTAATCTTAGGAGGTGGCACTGAGATCTCATCATCGTCGTCACTATCATCATTAATGGTGATCTTAAACGCTTGATGACATAGATCTTCAACTCCTACATCATTTATATTGACCTTACCCGATTCTTGGTTAGCATCATCAAAAACAACATGAATAGATTCCTCAACCTTTGATTTGATCTTATTTAGGATGCGAAAATTCTTTCCATTCTTAGCGTAACCTAGAAAGATTCCCTCGTCCGATTTAGGATCAAATGTCTTTAGGCTTTGGGATCCATTATTATGGATAAAGCATTTAGAACCAAAGATGTGAAAATATGAAACATTTGGCTTACGTCCCTTCCATAGTTCAGATGGAGTTTTCCCATGCTGTTTGTTCATCATGCAACGGTTTTGAGTATAACAAGCAGTGTTGATCGCTTCGGCCCAAAACCTAGGAGCAAGCTTGGACTCTGCTAACATTGTCCTAGCGGCTTCCTTGAGTGTTCTGTTCGGGCGCTCAGCAACACCATTCTGTTGGGGAGTTCTAAGAGCTGAATACTTATGATGTATTCCATTCTTTACACAAAACTTCTCAACAATCTTGTTAGTAAACTCAGTACCGTGATCGCTTCTTATTCTTGCAACTTTAAGATTTTTCAATGTTTGAAGTTGTCGAATAAGCGTTGTTAACTTGTCACATGTCTCATCTTTGGATGAAAGAAATTCCACCCAAGTAAATCGAGAGAAATCATCTACTATCACCAAAGTATACTTTTTACCGCTTACACTGATCGTTTGAACAGGTCCAAACAAATCCATGTGATGTAGTTCAAGTATTCTAGAGGTAGATAGATGGGGTTTTCTCTTGAAAGATGATTTGACTTGTTTGCCCATTTGACAAGCGTCACAAAGACGATCCTTGTGAAATGGTCCTTTTGGTAATCCCTCTACAAGATTATGACTTACAAGCTGAGAGATTGTCTTAAAGTTGAGGTGATTCATTTTTCTGTGCCATAACCAACCCGTTTTAGATTCATTTTTAGCAACAAAGCATGTTGGGTTATTGTCAGCTGTTGAACCCCAATCTACCAAATATACGTTGTTAGTTCTTTTACCCTTCAATTTAGTAGACTTAGTCTTAGCGTCATTTATATAGCAACAGTCGCTTGAGAATATGACTTCAAAGCCTTTATCACAAAACTGACTTATGCTTAATAAATTATGCTTTAGACCCTCAACATAATAAACATCACTTATCATGATGTTCCCCCTATGCACAGTACCTATACCTTTGGTTTTACCTTTGGAGTTGTCACCGAATACAACCTGAGGACCATTGGCAGCTCGATAGTTGATCAGAAGATCCTTGGAACCAGTCATGTGCCTTGACGATCCACTATCGAAGTACCACACAGATGTATCAACTCTAGCTCTAGGTACTTGCAATCAAAAGAGGAAGTCCTATTTCTGTTTAGGTACCCATTGTTGCTTGGGTCCTTTAACATTAGTAACATTGTTAGTTTGAATTAGAACTTTAGGAACCCATATTTGCCTAGTCTTCATTGTAGGAATACTGGCCTTCTTGGGTTTCACCTTGTGCTGTGTGTGCTTTTTGGGTGTATAATAATATCCTCGATTATATTAGTAATCATAATCGTAGTCATAATCATAATCATCATAGTAGCGATAATATGATTTAGACCTCTGTGGATATTAATGCTGGTATTTCCTGGGTGCTGGCTTGGGGTGCACTTTTGATGCTAGACGCTTAGCGTTTGACTCACAGTGATTAGGTTTATCCTTAGCCTTTGGAGCGTTTGGATGAACCTTTCTTTGTGAATCATTTGCTTTCGCCTTTCCCTTGCCTGAGTCAACTTTGGCTTTCTCATTTGACCTCGTACCTTTGTCGCTTGGTTCATTTTGTGTTTGACCTTGTGAACCTTTCTCAACAAAGAAAACATCCTTTCCTTTGTTGTTTGCCGTAACATTAGGTTTGTTTGGTTGTTTACTGAATTTATTGCATCCTAAACCGGTCTTTTCACCAAATAACCTTGTTACTTCAGTCACATTGTCAAGCTTTCTTGATGCTTTAGACAATGATGAGATGAGTTGTTCTGATTTAGCAAGTCTAGCAATCAGCTCAGCTTCTCTCTTGACTATTATATCAAGATCACTTTTTAGATTGATTATATCATTCTCAATTGATTTATTCTTCTCAATGCATTGTTGCTGAACTTGCAACTCTGCTTTGAGCGTTACTTTATCACTTTTGAGCGATGAAATGATAGCGAAGTGATTTTGATATATTTTGGCAGCTTCTTGACATTCATTGTAATATTCTTTGACTTTGTCAAGTAATTCATCATAAGAGAGAGGAATAGATAATTCATTGTTTACCTCAGGAGATGCTTCATCATCTTTGGCCATGAGACATATAAGCGCTGAGTCATCCAATGGCTCATCATCATCACTACTCTCCTCTGATGACTCCAAATCTTCAGGTGCGGACGGTGGTTCTGATTCCGCTAACAAACCTTGTTGGCGAAGGTTGCTCCTGAATTGGTTTCTATCCACATAATCCTGCCTTGAGGGCTTGGCTACATTTGGATAAGGGCAATTTACCTGGTAGTGCCCTGGTTTCCTGCAATTATAACAAAGATTAGTTTTCATCTTTTGTTCATTTGTTAACCTTGCAGTGTGTGGTTTTGAGATCACTGACGCTGAGAGATTTTGAGTAGATGCTTGGTATTGAGCAGGCGCTTGGGGTGAAGGAACAGAATACTGAGGCGCTTGGTACTGTTGTTGTACTGGAGCGGGTGCTTGATATGAATTCTGTCCTTGATGCTTAGGGCTCTTTCCTTTCTTTTCATATCTTAAGAACATTCTGAATCTGTTTAGCAAGGCCAACTCCTCTTCCTCACTGATATCTGAAGCTTTTCCTTTATAACCCGATTTACCCTTGATTGATGCTACGAGCGTTCCAGACTCAATTACTGGACTGCTCACTGCATCACTAGCCGAATTCAACTCAAACTCAAATGCTTTGAGCTCTGAAAAAAAGCATCTTCTGGAGTTAGACGATCCAACATATTTGATTCTCTCATAGCTGTTGTCTTCATCAAAAATCTACTAAGTAGACTTCTAAAAGATCTTAACCACCATTTCCCGATTCTGTAAATCCATTCCCAACGATGTAAGTTCTATAACCAGAGCTGTAAATCTTATGTCCAGTTGCTCTAGAGTCTCATTGGTCAACATCTTAAAGCTGTTAAACCTTTCCTTGGCAATGGAAAGCTTGTTCTGTTTAATCTGAGCTAAACCACCACATATCATAGCTAACTTATCCCAGATTTCCTTAGTTGTGTTGCATGACTTAATCTTATTGAATAGGTTATAATTATCACCAATAGCTGTATACAGAGCATTCCAACCAAAATTATCCAAATTTGCTCTTCGACGCTCATCCGGAGACCATTCTTGTTTCGGTTTTTCAACGTAACCATCCGGAGTGTCTTCCGTGGCTCCAGGCGCTCTTGTGATAACTTTATATATTTTGATTGGCCCATCTAAAATAATATCGCACATGTCATCATCACATGAACAGAGATATGTAAATGCTTTGACTTTCCATGTGTCATAATTTGACTCAGTCAGTTTGGGAACTTTAGCAAATGCCATAACAAATTTTTTAAAAGCAATTAGATTTTTTTGAAATAGAATCTAACCAAGCAGTTATGCTTGGAAATTTTCAAATCTCAATTTTAACCGCTTTGATACCACTTGTTGGTCCCAAGTGGCATACGAAAGGGTCTAGAAGAGGAGGGGGGGGTTGAATAGACCCTGAAGTCTTTTTCGACTTCAAAAAGTTTCGTATTAAAATGGTTTTGGACGCTTGAAATGTAGACGCTTGATTGAGCGTTTACTTGAAATATAAACGCTTAGGCTAAGCGTCTAATGAAGACTGTTTTAGAAAATTAACTTAGACTTTAAGATTTGAATACTTTAACCAAGTAGGTTTAAGCGTTCAGTTCTTTAATCAGTGTTAGCACAGCGGAATAATTTTAGAGTCTTCTCTTTTGGAAATCTTTAGCATCACAAGTTGTTTCTTAGTTGCTTAGCGTTTGATTTTGTTTTACTTAATCAATTTTTGCAATGATATGACAGATAATAGAATTGACTGTAAAGTAAATGACACAATATTTGTAAGGTTCGTTGGGTGGTGTAATCCCAACTACGTCCTTCTTCTCCTTGAACACTCGGAGGTAATCCACTAAAATAATTCTCAAAGAATCACACAGAGTCTTCTACAAATAAGGGAGAGATGGATGTCGATGACTTGAGCTCCTTGATCACATAGATTTCTGCTCCAAATCGCTTCAATCCCCTTGCTTCTTTCACCCAGAAATAATGCAAGTATCCAACTTCGACTTCACACTGATCGCGAGGCTTGGATAGGGTTTTCTAAACGGTTTGTTTGATTTTGATGAAGTTCAAACAACTGGAAATATCTCTGTAGTAATATGGTTTCTTCGAAAAGAATGTTTGAGATATTGGTTGACTGTCTCAGGAATTGAAGAAAAGCAAAGAGAATGTTTTCTTGAATATTCTGGCTTTTCTGAGAGTTAGGAATGAGACTTCAATGCAACAGCAATTTGGCTTGGAAATTGATTGTCTTTTTGGCTTGTTGTTGAAGTCCTATTTATAGGCATTCTTGGAGAAAGTGTCCGTTTGACACATGCACAGGCGCGTGTCTCTCACTTCCGGGAGTGAACAACTTTTGTCCTTTTTCCTGAAAATCTGCTGCACAAAAGTTGGTGCTGCAGTCTATAAAAGTTGACAGTCCAATAGGGTGGCTTCTCCGTATGTTTGTAAGTGCTTATCACATTTAATGCTCTTATAAGCATTTAATGCATTTGAAGTAAATGCCCGTTGGCACTTAATGCGTTGAGAGTATTTGCATTAAACTCCTTCTGGACTTAGAAATAAATTCAGGTGAAATCAGTCATTGATAGACGCTTATCCATCCTTGAATTAATTTTGTCCTTTAAGGTGACGCTAGATATAGCTGGTTATTTGCACGCTTGGAATCTTCATCTTCATTCAGACTTCAGGTGCTTGAGTCTTCAAACTTTACCACTGATAAACTCACTCAAAAATTATCAGACGCTCAGCCTAAGACTACTTAGCCTAGCAATCTAGAATAAAAACAAAACAAAGCCTATTACAAATCTAACACTTCAAAGCTTATACATGATTTTTGCTAAAATCAAACTTACATATTTTCGGGTCTGACATAATGTCCTAATTGTCATTATCAAAACATCTAACATGAAATTCCTAACAAAAGTTATAACTCGAGCACCTGGAGCGACTGAAGCAACTCCAGATGGTTACGTTAAGAAGCCTAAGTTAGAATGGACGCCAGAAGATCGGAAAAGAGCTAACTTGGATAATGTTGGACGAAGCGCTCTTTACTCAGCGTTAATAGACAATGATGGATTGTTCAACAAAATCAAATTTTGTAAGACTTCAAAAGAAATATGGGATAAGTTGGCTACTGTATATGAAGGATCATCACAGATGAGGGAGAACAAGCTCTCAATAGCCATGCAAAGATTTGAGCACTTTAAGATGCAACCCAACAAGATGCTAGATCAATTGGATGCGAGATTCACGTCACTTATTACAGAGTTAGCGTCACTGGATAAAGAGTTGACCAACAAGGAAATGGTCAATAAGTTATTTAGAAGTCTTCCAAGCAAGTACTTGATAAAGACTATAGCCATGAGAGAATCACAAACGTTGGAGATATTAACTCTAGAGCATGTGTTTTCGGAGCTAAGGGCTTTTGAGTTCGAATTGGGTGAAGTCAGCGACACATTGACTTCAGCGACTGAATCAGGAGCTTTAATCGCTACTACCAAAAATAAGGGAAAATCAGTTACAGAATTGAGCGAGAAAAAGGAAATGGCTTTATTGGTCAAGAAATTCAAGAAATTTCTAAGATATGAAAAGAGAAATCCTATTGGACAGACCTCATTTCAAACCCCTCCCCCTGCACTAGCGCCTCAGTATCAAGCGCCAGTGTATTCTGCCCCTCAACTTCCAGCGCTAGTTAAATACCAAGCGACTCCGTCTCTGACTCAGAATCTCTCAGCACCAGTAGTTTCCAAAAGGTTAACAACTGAACAGAAAATGAAAACTAGCCTTTGTTACAACTGCAGGAACCAAGGCACTACCAGGCAAATTGCCCATATCTAAATGTATCTAAGCCCACAAGGCAAGATCATGCGGATAGAAACCAATTCAGGAGCAACCTTCGCCAACAAGGTTTGCTAGCGGAATCTGAACCATTCTCTGCACCTGAAGAGGACTTGGAATCATCAGATGAAAGCAGTGATGATGAGCCATCTAGCGACTCAGTGCTAATTTATCTCATGGTGAGAGATGAAGAAGCGTCTGATGACTCGCTACCTGAGTTACCTAGAGCCAACACCGATACTTCAATTTGGCATATCGATAGTGGGTCGTCAAGGCACATGACTGGCTGAAGGGATCTCTTGATCAACTATCGTAAAACCAATGGTCCTCAAGTTATATTCGGTGATAACTCCAAAGGTAAAACCAAAGGTATAGGTATCATGCATAGGGGGAACGTCATGATAAGTGACGTATATTATGGTGAGGGTCTTAAGCATAATCTTTTGAGCATTAGTCAATTTTGTGATAAAGGCTTTGAAGTTAAATTTTCTAGTGACTTTTGCTACATTAACGATGCTTAGACTGGATCTACTAAATTGAAAGGAAAAAGAACAAACAACGTGTATTTAGTAGATTGGGGTTCAACAATAGATAAAAACCCTACATGCTTTAGTTGCTAAGAGTCAAAATAAATTGGGTTGGTTATGGCATAGAAAAATGAATCACCTCAACTTTAAGGCAATCTCTCAATTAATATCGCTAAATTCTGTAGAGGGATTACCTAAAGGTTCCTTTCATAAAAATCGCATATGTGATGCATGTCAAATGGGTAAACAAGTTAATCATCTTTTAAGAAGAAACCTCATCTATCTACGTCTAGAATTCTTAAACTGTTGCATTTAAATTTGTTTGGTCCTATTCAAATCATGAGTGTTAGTGGTAAAAAGTATTCGCTAGTAATAGTTGATGATTTCTCACGCTATACATGGGTAGAATTTTTAGCGTCTAAAGATGAAACTAGTGTCAAGCTCACAGCGCTAATTCGTCAATTACAAACTTCGAAAGATCTAAAAGTGACGAGAATTAGAAGCGATAGAGGAATTGAATTTACTAACTATATTGTTGAGAAGTTTTATACAGATCTTGGAATACTTCATGAGTATTCTGCACCTAGAACACCTCAACAAAATGGAGTTGCTGAGCAAAGGAACAGAACACTTAAAGAAGCTGCTAGGACAATGTTAGCCGAGTCCAAGCTGCCTCAAAGGTTTTGGGCCGAAGCAATCAATACCGCTTGCTACACTCAGAACCGGTGTATGATCAACAAGCAATATGAAAAGACTCCATATGAGTTGTGGAAGGGACATAAGCCAAATGTTTCATATTTTCATTTATTTGGTTCAAAATGTTTCATTCATAACAATGGATCCCACAATCTAAAGACATTTGATCTTAAAGCGGATGAGGGAATCTTTCTAGGCTATGCCAAAAATGGAAAGAGTTTTTGCATCCTAAATAAGATCAAATCGAAGGTTGAAGAATCCATTCATGTTGTGTTTGATGATGCTAACCAAGAACCGAGTAAGGTTAATGTTCATAATGTAGGAATTGAAGATCTTGCCCAACAAGCGTCACAAATCAATCTTGGTGATGATAGTGATGTTGCTAAGGATGATGAGATCTTTGTGCCCAATCCTAAGGTTACTAATGAGGTTATCAATGATGATATTGTAAGAAACGCTGATGATCATGAAGAGAATGATCATCAAGAGCAAATTGGAACTGTGAATGATGAAACGACTGCGCAAGAGACAAATGAGGGTCAAGCGATTGATAATCAAGCGTCTCTCGACCCGTTTCAACCAGATCGAAAATGGCTTAGAGGCCATCCACCAAAACTAGTAATTGGAGATATTGGAGCACCTGTTAGGAATAGGGCCGCTACAATTAATGAGGCCATGTTCGCAAGTTTCCTATCTCAAATGGAGCCAAAGAAAGTGGATGAAGCGCTTAGGCCTTGTTTGTTGGTGTTTTCAATATCATTTTTCCATTTCCATTTTCATCTGAAAATGAAAATACACATTTTAAACTGTTTTTAACTGAAAATATTCTAATTTTCATTCTTGTATTTACGTTCCCAATAAAATTTAATCATTTTTTTAAAATTACATTTCACATCACTTATTTTATATTTTCTTTTTATCAATTTTCTCTCTCATCTTCTTTCAATTTTTTAAACATTGCTCTCTCACCTCCTTTAAATTTTTAAACATTTCTCTCTCCTCTCTCATCTCCCTTAAATTTTTAAAACATCACCAATATTCACAATCAAATCCAACATTATCTATCTAATCATTATTTTTCAATTATTTCACACATCACACTCACCAATTTCAAAAATTTCGAAAACACAACCAAAGACACTTACTTTTTTCACAAAAAAATAAAAAAACTCATTCCCCTATACATTTTAGAAAATGACGGTTGAAAATGAAATGAAAACACATCCAAACAAAGCCTTAGCGATTCAAGTTGGGTAGAAGCTATGCAAGAGGAGCTTAACCAATTTGAGCGTAGTAAGGTTTAGAAGCTAGTACCAAGACCAACTCACCAAGGAGTTATTAGGAGTAGATGGATTTTTAGGAACAAGATGGACGAAGATGGTATTGTTAAAAGAAACAAAGCCAGATTAGTTGCTCAGGGTTATTATCAAGAAGAGGGTATTGACTTTGATGAAACTTATGCCCCAGTAGCCCGTCTTGAAGCGATTCGGATGTTCCCAGCGTTTGCCGCATTCAACAAGTTCACAGTGTATCAAATGGGCGTGAAGAGTGCGTTCCTAAATGGTAAACTCCAAGAAGAAGTATATGTGGAGCAACCCCCAGGATTCATCAACAACCATCGCAAAAGTATGGTCTACAAATTGGATAAGGCACTCTATGACCTTAAACAAGCACCAAGAGCATGGTATGACACTCTCTCTATCTTCCTTATAGGTAAAGGCTTTTCAAAAGGCAGCGTTGACACAACGTTATTTAAAATTACCCATAATGAAGATATTCTCTTAGTCCAAATTTATGTTGATGATATTATATTCGGATCTACTAATAAGCGATTGTGTGAGACATTTTCGAAAATGATGCAAGATCAATTTGAAATGAGCATGATGGGGGAATTAACTTTCTTCTTAAGATTGCAAGTTAAACAACTCCCTAATGGCATATTTATAAACCAAGCTAAATACACTAGAGATATGATTAAGAAATTTGGTATGGAAAATGCATCATCTTCAAAAATTTCAATGAGCCAAACGTTTAAGTTAGATAAAGATGAAAGTGGGACGAAAATTGATATCACTAACTATAGAGGTATCATTGGATCACTTCTTTATCTTACCACTAGTAGACCTGATATTATGTTTTCGGTATGCATGTGTGCACGCTTTCAAGCTGATCCAAGAGAGTCACACTTAATTGCTACCAAGAGAATCCTTAAATACCTAAAAGGCACACAAAATATGGGCTTATGGTATCCAATGGACTCTCCTTTTGAACTAATTGGTTATTCAGACGCAGACTTTGCACGATGCAAAATAGATAGAAAAAGCACTAGTGGTACATGTCAATTTCTAGGTGATAGACTAGTTTCATGGCACAGTAAGAAACAACAATCCATAGCGACTTCTACCGCTGAAGCCGAGTATGTAGCCACTGGAAGCTGTTGTGCACAAATCCTTTGGATGAGGCAACAACTTAGAGATTATGGCATAATCTTAGGTCCTACCCCAATCCATTGTGATAACCAAAGCGCTTTAGCTATGACCTAAAACATAGTCCTTCATTCTAGAACTAAATCATTGACATTCGCTGCCATTTCTTATGTGACCATGTTCAAAAGAAAGATATCTCCATGCATTTCATTGGAACTGACAAACAATTGGCAGATATCTTCACTAAAGAGCTCAACAAACAACGTTTTCTCACTTTGGGAAGTGAATTAGGTATGATTGATTTAAACGCTTAAACATGAAACATCATACTTTTATGGGCATATAATTTAGGGGGAATCCACTTTATTATAATGTCTAAAGCGTTTTCAAATTGAAATGAGTTATCAATTTTAGGGAGAACTTTAAAATTGTACTTATTTTAACCAGTGAGCGGCTATGATAAAAAATGACTTTGAAATTTTTTATGCATTGATCATTAGCGTTTACATTTATGCATGAAAATTTGATCGCTTATAAAATATAAGGTTTTATTTCCAAACAACGATTAAATCTTATTCGATTTAATTTCAAAAAGACTTCAGCGTTAAGTATATTCCCACTTAAACGCTAAGTAACTTTCTCTGAAAAACATGCATTGTTTTCATCACTAAAAGGTAGCGTTTGGATAAGTCAAAAAGATAAGATTTGATAACTGCCCACACGTCCCTATCACATCAAACTGACAGTTATTGACCACTATCTCAAATAGGCGGTTCAGCTTTTGTACTTGTCTAGGTACGTGTTAGTGTACCATTAGGCGCGTGCAATTCACGCTGAAAATTTTCAAAATCTCAAACGTTTTTTAAAAGTAAATGCGGATTTCAAAAAATTTATATTTACAGCAGTTAACCTAACTTATCGCCTCAGTTACATCCGTCTTTATGATTAAACGGCCCAGATTTAATGTCTTTCATTTCCCATGAACTGCTTTTACACGTGGCACAAATCAAAGCAATTGAGGAATTACTTTTTGCCCTCCTATTTAAACCTTTTGAATTTTTTACAGAAAAACTTTATCACTTCCAAAAACTTTCTTGCTGTAAAAGTTCATCTTCTTTCTAAGGAAAAAAGATCTCTTTTCTTTCTCCTCAAAAGTTCTTCAAAGTTCATCAATGGCGCCACCGAAATCTTCACCTGTTGCCGAAAAATCTTCCAAACCAATGGGTTTCAACGCAGGGTTCCTTCTCAACTGGGAATACCTGTTCAATAACCAGAACTTTCCGATGAGAGAAATTCTTACTCTCATTGACAAATCCGGCTTGAAAAATCTTCTTACCTCTCATTCTCTTTTGCATGAGGATGAATTTAAACACTTTTTCATTAAAAAATGTTGTCATTTCTGCAGACGGCAACTCTATCACCTGCTCATTCCCATCTATTGAAACTCCTTTTGTTCTTACTACCAAATTGCTTGCCGATCTTCTGAAACTGCCTTTCGATGGATGCATAGTGGAAGAAGTGGGCATGGGTACTTCTACAAAGGTGTGGGAAACTGTTCGGCGTGAAGCAGCTCAGGATGACTACAAGTCAAATTTCAAGAAAAATGACATGAAGGACGAGTATGTCATTCTGGAGGACATTTGTACTAAGATGATCGAGTGCAGAAAAGGTTCTTTTGATAAGGTTTCAATCGTGCAATTCAAGATGATGATCGCAGTGTTGACCAAGCTGAAGGTCGACTGGGCGTTGTACGTGTTCAATCGCTTTAAGGCAGTAATGCAAGAGTTCGTCAATCCCAAGCCTTATGGGATTTTTTAAAGTTTTTTTTTGAGCGCTTGTGGATTACCTACGCCCCAGGGATCTAAAGTGCCAGCGACCAAGCGAAGCTCACATGATGGGCGAGTTGCTCCATCCTAAGCGTTGCGATGGTGCAGCTGTTCCAAAAGACGAACGTGAGCGTCTTGCCGAAGGACAAGTCCGTGGTGATGATGAGGATCAAGCGAGTTCTTCCTCATCAGATGAACCTGAAGAAATTATTGTTAAGAGACCCAAGAGAAAGGTCACTGTGAAAGTCGCTGAGCCATCCCAGCCAGCAAATAAACAAAAGAAAGAAAAGAAAGAGAAAAAGAAGAAGGAAAAGTCTCCATCCCCCCCCCCCAGGAAAAATCCTTCTCCACCTCCAGCGACTACCATTTAGACAGAGACGGAAGAAGAAGTAGAAGTGCCGCTTGCTCGTAAATGCATACCCTGGTCTACTCCCAGAGGTTCAACAAGCACTCCCGTCGAACGAGCGCTTGAAGAATCCTCGAGTGTCCCTCCTCCTCCTCCACGTTCTGATCCAATCGCTGAACCAATCACAGAGCCCGTTCCTGAAGCTCTCTCGATAGAGTTAGATAGTGATTGAGGTAAGTACTTGTCTTAGACAATGTATATTATCCTTTCCTTGTGTTTTTCTTTTTAACGCTAGGATAAATTTTCTTTCAGCCTATAGAGAATATAACATCCAGTTTGTTCTGAATACTCTAGAAGGATTCAATATTCTTATACGTGCTGATCCCCTCACTTCTTTACCCCTTGAAGTTGAAGAAGTTCCGGAGCCTGAGGCTATGGAAACTGAAGTTCCTATAGTTGAAGCGACTACCATAGGCGAAGATAGCCCTCAGGGTAAGCGTTTACGTATTTTTTATCTCTAATTTCTACTTAGTAAAATTTTTTCCCATTTCTCAAATGCTTGCATGTATCAGCTCAAAGTTCACAAGATGCTGATGCACCTCCATCTTCAGAGGCAGACCTTGAGTTGGACGTTGATTTATCAACGGTGGTGGAATTCTCTAGAGAGTTAGACACAGTCCTTCCAGACGCTGAAATCTCATCAGCCAAGGAAGCGACTATGGATGCCGAGCGATCGACAGAAGTGGCCGAGATTATCCCCAAACCAACTGGTCCTCCTCCATAAGCAATCAGTTTCTTTCCCAGAGGCTATACTAAAGATTTAGAATTTTACAATACCTGGAGAGGGACGACGCTTTAGCAGCTGATTGAAATGGAACTAAATTTTCAAACTACCCTCCACAATCCGGCTCTCTCAGACGCTCAAAAGACGATCATATTTGAGACGCTTGCCAATAATGGAGTAACAACGATGAAATATATTATTGCTCGCTTGGAGTATTTGGAAATTCCACAGAAAGACCTGGCAGACTTGGAGAGCAAACGCTTTCACGAAATCGGCAAGAGCATGGAACGCAATTATTCATTCCGTTGAACTCATGTCCAGATAAGAAATTGTTGGTCCCAAGTGGCATACGAAAGGGTCTAGGAGGGGGGGTTGAATAGACCCTGAAGTCTTTTTTGACTTCAAAAGATTTCGTACTAAAAGGTTTTTTGGATGCTTGAAATGTAGACGCTTGACTGAGTGTTTACCTTGAAATATAGACGCTTAGGTTAAGCGTTTGATGAAGACTGTTTTTTTTTAGAGAGTTAACTTAGACTTCAAGATTTGAATACTTTAACCGAGTGGGCTTAAGCGTTCAGTTCTTTAACCAGTGTTAGCACAACGGAATGATTTTTCTAGTCTTCTTTTGAAAGCTTTAGCGTCACAAGAAGTTTCTTAGTTGCTTAGCGTTTGATTGAGTTTTACTTAATCAGTTTAAGCAATGATATGATAGATAAAAGAATTGACTGAAAAGTAAATGACACAATATTTGTAAGGTTCGTTGGGTGATGTAATCCCAACTACGTCCTTCTTCTTCTAGAACACTTGAAGGCAATCCACTAAAATAATTCTCAAAGAATCACACAGAATCTTCTACAAAATAGGGAGAGATAGATGTCGATGACTTGAGATCCTTGATCACACAGATTTCTACTCCAAATCACTTCAATCCCCTTGCTTCTTTCACCCAGAAATAATGCAAGTATCCAACTTCGACTTCACACAGATCGCGAGGCTTGGATGGGGTTTTCTAAAACGGTTTGTTTGATTTTGATGAAGTTCAAACAACTGGAAATATCTCAGTAGGAATGTTTGAGATATTTGCTGATTGTCTCAGGAATTGAAGAAAAGCAAAGAGAATGTTTTCTTAGATATTCTGGTTTTTCTGGGAGTTTAAGGAATGAGACTTCAATGCAACAGCAATTTGGCTTGGAGATTGATTGTTGTATTATTTGGCTTGTTGTTGAAGTCCTATTTATAGGCATTCTTGGAGAAAGTGTCCGTTTGACACATGCACAGGCGCGTGTCTCTCACTTCCGCGAGTGAACAACTTTTGTCCTTTTTCCTGAAAATCTGCTGCACAGAAGTTGGTGCTGCAGTCTGTGAAAGTTCATAGTCCAATGGGGTGGCTTCTCCGTACGCCTGAAAGTGCTTATCACATTTAATGCATTTGAATTAAATACCCGTTGGTACTTAATGCATTGAGAGTATTTGCATTAAACTCCTTCTGGACTTAGAAATAAATTCAGGTGAAATCACTTTTGTCCTATAAGGTAACGCTTGATATAGCTGGTCAATTGGACGCTTGGAGACTTTATCTTCATTCAGAATTCAGGCGCTTGAGTCTTCGAACTTTACCATTGATAAACTCACTCAGAAATCATCAGACGCTCAGCCTAAGACTACTTAGCCTAAAAATCTAGAATAAAATAAAACAAAGCCTATTAAACCTATTACAAGTCTAACGCTTCAAAGCTTATACATAATTTTAACTAAAATCAAACTTACATATTTTGGGGTCTTAACAAAAAGTCCTAATTGTCATCATCAAAACATCTAACATGAAATTCCTAACAATTTCCCCCTTTTTGATGATGGCAATACTTACTCTTTTATAGTTCAAGAGTTAGACAGCCAAAATAAGAGTTAGCTTTAATTAGATAACGTTAGTTAAAGAAAGTTATGCTTCAACGAGATGTTTCAGCTGAAAAATGCATTTTATATATATCAGTGATTACAAGCATTTTTACAACTAAACAAACAAAGGTATACGAGACAAGAATATAGATAATGCAGATCAAAAGGCTTTAACGTCTTGGTCTAACTTTGTATCGCTTGGGCACTTCAGCTCGGATAGCTTCAGTTAGATTATCTTCCAGAGTCATCATCGCTTCATGATCTTTGTTGATTATAAGCTTATTTTCTTCTTTTTGTCTCTTCTTGAAAGCAGTAAAGTGAATGTCCCAGTCAGTTGGGTCGATACCAATATACCTTAGGCAGATTTTGAAAGCTTGGATGAAGTCAGTCAACTTCCTCTCTTCGGCTAAGATTCTTGGATCTGTAGGTTCTGGAATAGATGTTCTTTGAAGAGGGATGTCGAACTGTTCAAGTAGTGCCTGAGAAGGTATTGGAAGATTTGGATATAGTGCTTGTGGGGTTTCTATTAGCGTTCTACTAGACGCTCCAGCTGAAGCACTTACTTCAGAAGCAGTTATCCACGAGGGGAGACTAAGCGCAGAAGGAGAAGGTAAAACTTAACGCTTAGGAGATGGACGCTCTTGAGCTCTTGAACTAGACGCTTTCCTCTTTTCTCCTTTCTTCTTCTTTTCCCCCTTATTGCCACCATCAAACTTTAGAAAATGATCTGTGAGTAAACTGACCTAATAAGCAATCTGAGACATAGAATCTGTGATGTCATCCAGACGCTTGTCGAAGCGTTCCTGCAGAGCGAGGAGCTTGGCGCTGGTAGCATCATTCAGAGAGGTCTCAAGGGTTTTAAGGCGCTTTTCAAGCTCTTCTTTCATGGCAAGTTGGGTTGCTTGAGTGGCATCATGCATTTCTTGAAAGTCTCTTGTTTGCACTCACCAACAGCCGCTTGAGCTGAACTATGCATATGAGCAATCTGAGCGCTCATAACGTGAGTCTCAATCTTAGCCAAATCGTCTTTAATCCAGTGGAGAGATTCTTCGTTCTAAGTAGCATGGGCACTGATATTCTCCAAAACGGATTTGAGCAAAGGACCGAAAGATTGACTCTCATCTAGACGAACTGCTTGAGAAGTCGGTCTCTTGAATCTGGATGAATGTTTGAGAGAGTCAATGGGAACTCGATATGCGGGATCAAAGACAGTACTGCGTATGTCTATAGAGAGATCCTCGTCAATATCATCAGCAACGGGTTCAGGAGCGTCAGGAATATCCTCTGGTGGAGACGCTTGAACGGGTTCTTCAGCAGACGCTGGAATACTTGTAATTTCAGACGTGAACGCTTCAACTGACTTAGCAGACGCTGACTCAAGTTGACGAAAGTCATCGAATTGGAAGTTCCAACTTGCTAAATCGGCATAAGAGATGGATGCAGCGTCCAAAAATTCAGTGAGTCTGGTTCTGGAAATACATGTACCGGAAGTGAATGTGCGAAGTGGACTATCAATGGACCTGATGTGCATTTGACCAATGATATATAGCACATAATTCGGGAAGACTTTGGATGGCGCTTGACAGATGCAAAAGATTGAATCTGGGCAGTAATGTCTGGAAAATCCAATCAAGCAGTCAGAAGGAAGAGACTTAGGACGCCGATTTTCAGGTACACAATCAGCATAGTACTCTTCTAGATATGGATATATCGCTTGAGCGAGCTCTTGATTTCTTTCAAGCAGGGAGAGGACAAACTCATAATGACTGAGTACCTCGCTGCGGATAGAAGGGAGCAGTGGATATCCTTTGAATGAACTGATTACTGAACCGTTCCAAGGTCTGAGATTGGCAGTGAAGATTCTATCGAATAGAGATAAGGGAGTCATAATCTTTACCATCAAATTGAAATTGTCTTCGTAGTGGCTCGGAGCAAAATTCAAGCATGATACAAAAGAGGTACCACTGGAAGATGTTTGAGCGTTGAAAAGAAGAGGAGTAATGGACAATCTGTGAAGCCCTTGATGGAGACACTGTTCATTTTGATGTCTAACAATTGGGAGCTTTAGAACAGGTCCGACTCTCTGTTGACGCTGCTTGAGGCAATACTTAGCGAACTGACGCTTCTTGTCATGCATGCCTATGCCAAATAAATGGGGAGCTTGGACTAACTCTGAGAATGTATATTTGTGTCCCATATACGCTTCAACCCAGTTGACTTCATTCATGCAGTAATCTGTTCCAGCAGTGACCATAGCGCAAATGCCTTCATGATGAATATCTCTGATAGATTCAAAGTGATATCTATCAGGCTGATAGTTGGCATTCCAGACGCTGTCAAAATATGCATCAGCTTCAGTCTGAAGCAAGTCTGTCAATGATTCAAGACGCTCACCGGCATGAACTGCTTTATTCTTCCACAGACGAAGTGGATTGACTGAAGATAGATTTTCAATACTATGAGCAGTCTGAGGAAAATGTGTGTAGCCTTCTCTGTTTGAGACTGACTCTGAAGGATTGAGAAAGCTTGGACGAAGAGGCTCATACACACGAATGTTGTGATCCCTTAGAGCGAAACCGGTTGGTTTGCTGTGCCCATAATCTAGATAGTATGCCAAATCCACGTCACATCTAGGAGTTCTGCCTCCTTATCTGTCTTGTTGAAGAATAAGAGAAGACGGTAGTTAGCCAGGGGTCTTTCCAAGTTGAATTGCCAAATAGTACTCCCTCTCTATTTCTGTTAGTGCAGCGTTAAACATTGTATCCCTGATTTGACTGTCAATATCAATCAGCCGGGCAACGTCATTCTCTGCAGCAATGTATCTTTCTTCATTGTATCCTGCAGGAATGAAATCTTCTTCGAGCGCTGGGGGCATGTAGTTGATTGAATGATCAATTGTCTTCAGTGGGTCGAGTTTGAAGAAGTGCCTAGGCTCTGGAACGTCTTCAGCAACGCTCTGACCTTCTGAGCATGCCTCTGTTATAGCCTAAACAGAGATTGAAGTCTGAACCTCTTTAGTAGCAGGTTCCTCAGCTTCAATTGCAGCAACTTCTGCGGCAACATCTTGAGCAATAACCACAACTTCAGTCATCTCAACATCTAGGAGGACATCTATTGATGCTTCAGCAGCGGCTGGAACTATAGCTGTAAAAAAAAGAACTATCCTCTATAAGAGCAGGATCTTCTACAGATGTAGGAATAAAATTGCTGTGGGAAGAAATCAACTTACCCTGAGAACTTGTCTCAACAGCAATACTTTGAGTGCTTGGCTCAACAACAACTTGAGCGCTTGGCTCAACAGTCTCAGGCTCTTCAGGAACTGGAACAGCTCGACGCTTGCTAATCCTGGAATGCCTGAAGATTTTCTTCACGTTGACTCCTTCAATGAGCTTAAACGTTGGAGCGGAAGGATCAGCAACTGGTTCTTCAAAGTCTATCTGTTTGGTGATCCCTTCCAGCTTCCTCCTCTTGAGAGGTAACTTGTCCTTTGCATCCTCATCAGTTTCTTCATCATCTTTTTGAGGAGAAGGGACAAATTGAGCCTTGGGCTTTTTGGAAGCCCTCTTCTTTGTTGCAGTCGGACGCTTTACGGTTTCTTCTGGCACAGGACGCTCCGCTTCCTCATCGGACGCTTGACGTACTTCCAGATGCTCAGAAAGTGGTTTAGCAGCACCACCAATTTTGGGAGGATTGAAAAGATTATTCAGAATCCTTCGTCCCAGCAACTTGGTCTTATTCAACGGTAGACCAGATGAGTATACACACTGTGATTTGTACAGCAGGTCACTGAGAACAAGCCCATAAGGTTTATTCAAGGCGCTTAAACAGTCCCGAAACCTTCCAAATATGTACTCACTCTAGTTGATCTTGATGTTGAGGAGTATAGCAGTCATCATCTGAAATTGTACTGGGTTTACCTTATCAAAGGTTCCCACTCGGCATTCTATGATCTTGCTGCAGAAATCAGCCAACAGTCGGTATTTGGATACCAAATCTTTCTTTTCAAAGTACTGAGTGTAGGGTACATCGTCGTACGCACTCATGGTTGTCCATGCTTCCTTGATTTGTTGTAAAGTAACACAATCCAATGCCTCACCCTCATTTGGAAGATTGAAGTTCTTGGCAATGGAGGCAGTAGACAAAGTAAATTCCTTGGGAGGCTCCTTCTTGGATAGAGGAATTACACAAGAGATAGACTTCTTGTCCTCTGAAAGTTTAGCAGTCTTCCAGAAAGTGTCGACTTCAGTTGGAAACAAATAGGAGTATTGGATCAAGAAAGGTTTAAGCCCAGCTTTGACGACCATGTCCATCATGTCTGTTAGATTGATCTGAGGTTGTTCATACAGGAATTTCTAATCGACAACAAGGCCTTCAGTAACCTTGATGGTAAGTTCGGCAGAAGTAGACGAAGATTTCTTTGGTGCCATTTTTAGTGAAAAGGGGTGAACTGAGATTTTCTTTTGCTTTGAGAGAGAGAGAGAGAGAGTAAATTTGCAGAGATTTTTGAGTAAGAGTAAATGATTTTTCTGCAGAAATTGTGTTTTAAATGACAGAGGTTAATTTTTGAAACTTGTGTTCTCTTATCTCTGTAGGATTCACACACGTGTAAAGAGTTTTAATCTCAGCCATGAATTCATTAACTGCGGTCGCGAGTTTTGTGTAATAGAGAGAAGTTACATTTGGTAATTCTCATATAAAGATTTGACATCCGAGTGAAAATTTTAAAAACATTTGGCATTTTCAGAGTGTAACGCACACGCCTGTTTGTACACTGACACGTACACAAACACGTGCTATCTCTGAACCGTCATTTTGAAAAAGTTTTTGATTACCCGCCAGTTTGATGTGATAGAAGTGTGTGAATAGAGTACACAATAGACTGTTGAGTCTATCCACTACTTCAAGAAGCGTGTAAAATTTATGCATGCCTTTTTAAAAGCATTTTTATATTAAGTGTTGAATGGAATAGTTTCAACGCTTAATTTGATACCATTGGTTGGTATAACATTTCTTGGTATTTATTATAACTGTTGTAATATAGACGCTTAAAGTCAATTTTTTTTTATTTTTTTGGTTTAGCGTCCAATATATTATGCAAAAATAATACTGAGCATTGATGATCATGCATCTGAAAATTTTGACCATTGACGCTTACAGTTATGTTCAAGTACAATTTTAAGGTTCCCCCTAAATTTGATAACTTGTACCATTTGTTTTGTTTTTCAAAGAAAGCTTTTTAGACATAAATCATGTGGATTCCCCCTAAATTATATGTCTACTAAAGTATGATGATTGATGATTAAGCGTTTAAATCAATCATACCTAGTTCACTTCTCAAAGTGAGAAAACGTTGTGAGTTGAGCGGTTTGGTGAAGATATCTACCAATTGTTTGTCAGTTCCAATAAAGTGCATGGAGATATCTTTCTTTTGAACGTGGTCACGAAGGAAATAGTATCTAATGTCAATGTGTTTGGTTCTGGAATGAAGAACAGGGTTTTGAGTCATGGCTAGAGCGCTTTAGTTATCACAATGAATGGGGGTTGGACCTAGGATTGTTCCATAATCTCTAAGTTGTTGCCACATCCATAAAACTTGTGCACAACAACTTCCTGCAGCTACATACTCAGCTTCGGCTGTGGAGGTAGCTATGGATTGTTTTTTCTTGCTATGCCATGAAACTAACCTATCACCTAGAAATTGACAAGTACCACTAGTGCGTTTACGATCTATTTTGCAACCTGCAAAATCTGCATTTGAGTAACCAATTAGTTCAAAAGGAGAATCCCTAGGATACCATAAGCCCATATTTTGTGTGCCTTTTAGGTATTTAAGGATCTTCTTGGCAGCAATTAAGTGTGACTCTTTAGGATCATCTTGAAATCATGTACACATGCACACCGAAAACATAATATCAGGTCTACTGGCAGTAAGATAAAGAAGTGATCCAATGATACCTCTATAATTAGTGATATCAACTTTCTTTCCACTTTCATCTTTATCTAACTTAAGCGTTTGGCTCATTAGAATTTTTGAATATGATGCATTTTCCATACCAAATTTTTTAATCATATCTCTTGTATATTTAGCTTAGTTAATAAATATTCCATTAGGGAGTTGTTTAACTTGTAATCCTAAGAAAAAAGTTAATTCACCCATCATGCTCATTTCAAATTGTTCTTGCATCATTTTCAAAAATTTCTCACACAGACGCTTGTTAGTAGAGCCAAATATGATATCATCAACATAAATTTAGACTAAGAGAATATCTTTGTTATTGGTAATTTTAAATAACGTTGTATCAACGCTGCCTTTTGAAAAGCATTTACCAATAAGAAAGATAGAGAGAGTGTCATACCATGCTCGGGGTGCTTGCTTAAGCCCATAAAGTGCTTTGTCTAGCTTGTAAACCATATCCTTACCATGGCAGTTGAAGAATCCCGGTGGTTGCTCCACATATACTTCTTCTTGGAGTTTACCATTCAGGAAGACACTCTTCACGTCTATTTGATATACTGTAAACTTGTTAAACGCTGCATATGCTAGAAACATGCGGATTGCTTCAAGACGGGCGACAGGAGCATATGTCTCATCAAAGTTAATACCCTCTTCTTGGCAATATCCTTGAGCTACGAGTCTGGCCTTGTTTCTTATTACAATGCCATTCTCATCCATCCTGTTTCTATAAACCCATCTAGTTCCAATGACTCCTTGGTGAGTTGGTCTTGGTACTAGCGTCCAAACCTTACTACGCTCAAACTGATTAAGTTCTTCTTGCATGACTTCAATCCAACTTGGATCACTTAGCGCTTCATCCACTTTCTTAGGTTCCATTTGAGATAAAAAGCTTGCGAACATAGCCTCATTGAATGTAGCGGCTCTAGTCCTAACAGGCGCTCCAATATCTCCAATAATTTGCTCAGGTGGATGATCACGCAGCCATAGTCTATCTGGTTGGAAAGGGTTAAGAGGTTGAACAGGCGCTTGAGGATCATACGCTTGACTACCTTCTTGCGTAGCGCTCCAAGTTCACAATTCCTTGTTTGCTCTTGATGATCACTCTCTTCATGATCATCAGCATTTCTTACATGATTATCTAGAGTAATCTCATGAGTAATCTTAGGAGAAGGCACTGAGATCTCCTCATCGTCGTCACTGTCATCATTAATGGTAACCTTAGACGCTTGATGACATAGATCTTCAACTCCTACATCATTTATATTAACCTTACGCGGTTCTTGGTTAGCATCATCAAAAAAGACATGAATAGATTCCTCAACCTTCGATTTGATCTTATTTACAATGCGAAAATTCTTTCCATTCTTGGCTTAGCCTAGAAAGATTCCCTCATCCGCTTTAGGATCAAATGTATTTAGGCTTTGGGATCCATTGTATGAATAAAGCACTTAGAACCAAAGACGTGAAAATATGAAACATTTGGCTTACGTCCGTTGCATAGTTCATATGGAGTTTTCCCATGCTGTTTGTTGATCATGCAACGGTTTTGAGTATAACATGCAGTGTTGATCGCTTCGGCCCAAAATCTAGGAGCAAGCTTGGACTGTGCTAACATTGTCCTAGCGGCTTCCTTTAGCGTCCTATTCCGGCGCTCAGCAACACCATTCTGTTGAGGAGTTCTGGGAGCTGAATACTCATGATGTATTCCATTCTTTGCACAAAACTTCAACCATCTTGTTAGAAAACTCAGTACCGTGATCACTTCTTATTCTTGCAACTTTAAGATCCTTCAATGTTTGAAGTTGTCGAATAAGTGTTGTTATCTTGTCACCTGTTTCATCTTTGGATGAAAGAAATTCCACCCAAGTAAATCGAGAGAAATCATCTACTATCATCAAAGTATACTTTTTACCGCTTACACTGATCGTTTGAACAGGTCCAAACGGATCCATATGAAGTAGTTCAAGTATTCTAGAGGTAGATAGATGAGGTTTTCTCTTGAACGATGACTTAACTTGTTTACCCATTTGACAAGCGTCACAAAGGCGATCCTTGTGAAATGGTCCATTTGGTAATCCCTCTACAAGATTTTGACTTATAAGCTGAGAGATTGTCATAAAGTTGAGGTGATTCATTTTTTTATGCCATAACCAACCCATTTTAGATTCATTTTTAGCAACAAAACATGATGGGTTGTTATCACGTGTTGAACCCCAATCTACCAAATATATGTTGTTAGTTCTTTTTCCTTTCAATTTAGTAGATTTAGTCTTAGCGTCATTGATATAGCAACAGTCGCTTGAGAATATGACTTCAAAGCCTTTATCACAAAATTGACTTATGCTTAATAAATTGTGCTCTAGACCCTCAACATAGTAAACATCACTTATCATGATGTTCCCCCTATGCACAGTACCTATACCTTTGGTTTTAACTTTGGAGTTGTCACCAAATACTACCTGAGGACCATTGGCAGCTCGATAGTTGATCAGAAGATCCTTGGAACCAGTCATGTGCCTTGACGATCCACTATCGAAGTACCATACAGATGCATCAGATCTAGCTCTAGGTACCTGCATTCAACACGGGAAGTTCTATTTCTGTTTAGGTACCCATTGGTGCTTGGGTCCTTTAACATTAGTAACATTGTTAGTTTGAATTAGATCTTTAGGAACCCATATTTGCCTAGTCTTCATTGTAGAAATATTGGCCTTTTTGGATTTTACATTGTGTTGTGTGTGCTTTTTGTTCACCTTGTGCTGTGTGTGCTTTTTGGGTGTATAATAATATGCTCGATTATAATAACAATCATAATCATAGTCATAATCATAATCATCATAGTAGTGATAATATGATCTAGACCTCTGATAAGAGGTGTTTTTACGTGTTTTTAAGACCGTAATTCTTATGATTTGGATTCACTTATTGCTTAAATCATGTCACATTTGCATTTAATAGGTGTGTTAAGTGAATACAGGTAATAAATGAGAATACATGAAGAAAAGGGAAGAAAAACGATGTACAAAACAAGTTCAAGCATGTTTTTCAACACCTAGGCGGTTAATGCATCTCCTACCATATTCGAGCGATAATTCCGTACATTTTGAGACCGACTTAGACAAAGTTTCCTTCTACAAAGTTTTAGATGTATGTCTTAGCTTCAAATGGGTACTTCAAACATCCAAATCGGAGGTCTATAGAGATAATTGTGAAGGAAATACGATTGCTGCGCCGAACAGAGAAGTACATGTGCGAAGATACGCCCCAACGCCCTCCTAGTCATGCCTAGGCATGGATAGTCCGAATGTTACTCCTTTTCAGCCTAAATTCCAGCATTATATGATGGGTAAGAATCACTTTTGGCCATAATTCAGCACATGTGTTGAGGGGTTGTCATAAGTGTGTTTCTTGGTAGATTTACTTTATGGGCGCCAAATCAGAAACAACCTTCATGTTGAAACATAATTTAGGTATACTTAGAGACCGAATTGGACAAAATGTCCTTCTAGAAAGTTGTAGATCTATGTTCTATCTGAACATGGGGACTTGAATCATCCCATTTGGAGATCTGTGGAGAAGTTTATGAGTAAAATACTAAGACTGCGCTGTAAAGCAAGAAAATGGCAGCATGCATGTGTTTTGTTGAAGTTTTCACATGGTTATGCTTGGTGGAATTCTTAAGGGCCGAAAGTTTAGCATTTTTTAGCTGGTTGGAATCTTAAAAGCCAAACTTTAAGCATCACCTTAGGTGGAATTCTCATTGGGGAACTTTAATGGGAATTCTTAATGCATACGTTAGTGGAATTTTGGCTATAAAAGGAGGGGGAACCCATACTCTTCATCATTCACTATCAATTTCAGATTCTTGGAGGAGAGGAGGAGGAGGAATTGGTCCTCAAGCTTCATTCATCACCATTCTTCATCATTCTAAGAGGAGAAAGCTAGGAATTGAAGCTCCAATCAAGGGGCCATCATCTATCACATTAGAAGGAGTTTTTATAGCCTTTTCATTTCATTCATGTCTATGAACATGTGTATTTATTCATTATTGTTTTTCATAATATCTATCATGAACTAAATTCATAAGACTAAGGCCATATAAGGTCAAATTGTGATATATGCTTATAATAGAGGATTGTTGAGGTTATACTTATATTGTTATGTGATGTGAATTTGTGTTTTTACCTATCTTGCATATACTTGATCACTATATGTTAGAATCTTATGCCTAGGTTGATATTTCGGGAGAAAATTAACTTAGGGTGCAAGAAATTCACATCATGACCCGCAACTAATGAGGAATTGCCCTAGACATAGGTAAAGATTCCCGGGTGAAGTTGTTCGATTCTAATCGAGTGAACTCTAGTACGTTAATGCATGTTTAGTGGTTAGATTTCCGGATAGGAATATTTGGGAAATCACGATCTAAGCATAGGAGTTTATACGCGAGACATCGGTTATTCTCTACCCTCGGAGCTCTCACCATAACAATATAAGTGTAATCCTTCAACAAGAACCTTTATAAGTATATTTGATCAATTTGAACCTAGCATGTGCCTTAGTCTCCCTTTATAATTGGTTTTAAATCACTTGCTCATCTTTGTTCTTGTTCTTTACAAATTTTATTTGAATTTATTCTTACTTTGTTTATTCACTTCATTACAAATCTTAAACTAGAATTCAAATCTCCGTGGTTCGACAACCCGGACTTTTCGTCCACACTTATTACTACACACAACTAGTGCACTTGCTACAATAGCACGTTAGCTTTTAGCGTGTCAAGTTTTTGGCGCCGTTGCCGGGGACTTTTTCATTTTAGTTTTTGATTCTTTTTGTTTAAACTTTCATAATTCTTAGTTTTTCGTTTATTTCTAACCTTTCTTTTATTTTATTATTCTAATTTTTTTTCTTGTGTTTATTTGTTAGGTGTAATTTGCGGTGCATGACCCGCTCTTCTAACGAGCCCCTATACAATTTTGAGCCGGAGATAGAGCGTGTTCTTCGATCTAGTAGACAAGCTCGAGAAATGGCCGACAATCTAAATCCAAATGGGAATTTTCCCGACATAAATCTTCCGGAAAACAGGGAATGGCTGCAAAATCTTTTCCAAGCTATGCAACCGGCACCTCCTCAAAGACTTCCATCGGTCCGGGAAAGTCTACCTCCAAGGGTCCACACCATACCGGGGCCCGTAGTCTTTCAAATTTCTTTGCACCAAATTATCACATTCCGTCACACATCTTTAGCATGGTGCAAAGCGAACCCTTCTATGGAGAGCCCCATGAATCACTTCATGAGCATTTGGAGACTTTAGACGATACTCTCATGACTACCCAATTTCATCCACGGGATCTCGATGCAATTCGTCTAAGAGTCTTCCACTTCTCATTAAAGGAAAGGGCGACCATGTGGTACAAATCTCTACCACCCCAATCCATCACAACATGGGGACAATTGGTCGATGCCTTTTTGAGCAAATTCTTTCCACCCTCCAAAATCAATGAGCTAAGGAGCAACATTAAGGAGTTTAAGCAGGGGAATCATGAGTCCTTAGCCGAGGCATGGGCTAAATATAAAAACATGCTCCGAAAATGTCCGGATCACAACCTAAGATTGAGCGAGCAAGTATTACGATTCCATGATGGAGTCCGTTCGCGCATCCAAAATAGGCTCAATGTTGGCGCCGGTGGTGATCTCCTTGGGCTCGATTGCCAAAGTGTGTGGGACAAGATTGAGCAATTAGCCCGAGAAGATGAACTCTATCCCGATGATGAAGAAATCACACCCACTAAAAAGATTGCTTGTGTTCAAGAGTTGGGCGAAGAAGTTGCTTTGGAAACAATGGTTGGCAATGTAAACCATGTTGGAAATGCCAATCGACCTCAATTGAACTTCCATGTGCCCGAAAATTTTCCAAGGAGGCCCAATCCGGCACAAAATGCCCATCCCGGCGTCTAGCAAGCACCAAGGCCCCCATTCAACAATAACCAAGCTCAAAGGCAAGGTAATCCTCATATACAAAGGCAAATAAGACCTCTTACAACCGAAGAGCGTCTCGATGAACAAATAAAGAAATCGGATTCAGCAATCAACGAACTCCGTACTATGATGAAGGATATAATGATGGACATGAAGGATTTAAAGACACAAATGGGTCAAATGGCAAAGGCGATCAGCGAGAGAGCCCCGGGAACTTTACCAAGTGACACAGAAAAAAACCCGAAGGAGCAATGCCACGCCATCACCTTAAGAAGTGGCAAACAGATAGTCAATGATGTTGTTCGCATTTCCGCGCCCGAGCGCCCCGATGAGAACGCCCAGGCGCCGGAATCAACCCATAGTGAACGAATGCTTCGCAATTGCTCGCCCGAGCGTCCCGATGATCATGCTCAGGCGCCCGAGACCCAGCGCCCTGGCGCCGATTGTCGCGCCCAGGCGCCTCCTCCTGAACCCTCCACAGCGGGCTCTTCAAATCCAACGCATCCTCCCATCGAGGTCCGTCTGCCATTTCCTAATGCACATAGAATGAAAAAAAAGGAGATGGATCCAAGTTTCCTTCGAATCTTAGCAATTCTTCGTGAGGTTAGGATTAATATTCCTTTTATAGACGCAATTTTACAAATGCCAAATTACGTGAAATTTTTCAAGGATATTTTATCCAACAAACAAAAGTGGGAGGAAAACAAAACGGTGTGCCTAACCGAGGAATGCTCCGCCGTATTGCTTAATAAATTACCAATGAAACTTGAAGACCCTGGGAGTCTCACTATTCCTTGCACGATTGGGCCATTATCCTTCGAAAAAGTTTTGTGCGACTCGGGAGCTAGCATCAACCTCCTCCCGTACTCTCTTTTCAAAAAGTTGGGCCTTGGTAACCCAAAGCCGACTTCAATGAGCCTCCAACTTGCCGATAGATCAATCAAGAGACCACGGGGAATAATCGAAGATGTAATCGTTCAAGTCGACAAATTCTACTTCCCGGTTGACTTTGTGGTTCTTGATATGGAGGAAGATGTTGAGGTACCCCTGATCCTAGGAAGACCATTCCTAGCCACTGGTAAGGCGGTAATCGATATTGCCAATGGTAAGCTAACCTTAAATGTGGGAGATGAAAAGGTCACCTTTGATGTTTTTAAAGTGCTTAAACACCCATGTGATCCTGACTCATGTTTACGCATCGATGTATTTGATATGTTGATTGATGAGACTTTTCAGGCACAAATGGTAGATGACCCATTGGAGACATGTCTTTCCAAATCTATGGATGTCGATTCAGCGAGTGAAGAACAATTGGAAACCATGTTTAGCATAGAGAAGCCACCTCTTTACCACGTCATTGGAGCTAAAAAATTAGAAAGATCACTCTTGGCTCCTCCTCGCCCTTCTATCGAAGAGGCCCCTATCCTTGAGCTTAAACCATTACCATTACATTTGAAATATGTATTTTTAAATGATAATGAGACTCTACCTTTAATTATGTCATCTTCTTTGACAGGAGAACAGGAGGAGCGACTCATGAGAGTATTGAAGGCCAACAAAAAGGCCTTCGAGTGGAAAATTGCGGATATAAAAGGCATAAGTCCAGCAGTGTGCATGCACAAAATACTCATGGAGAAGTCCGCAAAACCTACACGCCAACCACAAAGACGGTCAAATCCACAAATACAAGAGGTGGTAAAGAAAGAGGTTATAAAACTACTCGATGCAGGTATAATCTATCCTATCTCTGATAGTGGATGGGTAAGCCCGACTCAAGTAGTACCCAAGAAGGGCGGAATAACTGTGATAGAAAATGCGAACAATGAATTAATCCCTACTCGAATGCTTACCGGGTGGCGTGTGTGTATAGATTATCGCAAGTTAAATGATGCCACTCGTAAGGACCATTTCCCCCTCCCATTCATTGACCAAATGCTTGAAAGGTTAGCCAGACATGATTTTTATTGTTTTCTAGATGGGTATTCCGGCTATAACCAAATTGCCATAGCCCCCGAGGACCAAGAGAAAACAACTTTCACTTGTCCCTATGGCACGTTTGCTTATAGGCGGATGCCGTTTGGATTATGCAATGCCCCGGCCACATTTCAACGATGTATGATGGTGATCTTTCATGACATGGTTGAAGAATTCCTTGAGATTTTTATGGATGATTTTTCTGTTTTTGGAACCTCATTTAACACATGTCTTGATCATTTGGACCGTGTTCTAAAACGCTGTGAGGAAACAAATCTTGTTTTGAATTGGGAAAAATGTCATTTTATGGTCCGGGAAGGGATTGTGCTAGGTCACAAAATCTCCCGAAAAGGGATTGAAGTGGACCAAGCCAAGATTGAGGTAATAGAAAAGCTTCCTCCACCTACATCGGTGAAAGCCGCGAGGAGCTTTCTTGGTCATGCCGGCTTCTATAGGCGATTTTTCAAATTTTTTTCCAAAATTGCAAAGCCGTTATCTAACTTGCTTGTCAAAGATGCACCATTCAATTTTGATTCCTTTTGTTTACAGGCCTTCATGACTCTTAAGGAGCTATTGATATCCGCTCCCATCATGGCACCTCCCGATTGGAGTTTGCCTTTCGAATTGATGTGTGATGCTAGTGACACCGCGGTGGGTGCGGTCCTTGGCCGAAGGAAGGTTAAGGTATTTCAAACCATCTACTATGCTAGTAAGACTTTAAATGATGCACAAATGAATTACGCAACCACGGAAAAAGAATTACTAGCCATAGTATTTGCATTTGACAAGTTCCATGCTTATCTCATTTTGAATAAAGTAATTGTGTACACTGATCACTCCGCATTAAAATACTTGCTTGCTAAAAAGGATGCCAAACCTAGACTCATTAGGTGGATTTTACTTCTTCAAGAATTTGACATAGAAATTAAGGATAAGAAAGGAGTAGAAAATGTTGTTGCCGACCACTTGTCTAGGATAGAGATTCCTAAGCCTGAGTGCGTGTTTGATAAACCTATTTGTGAGGAGTTTCCCGATGAGCAATTGTATGCTATACTTCATAATGATGCTCCTTGGTATGCCAATTATGCAAATTATCTTGTCACGGGAGTTCTTCCTCCGGATATCACTTACCATCAAAAGAAGAAATTCTTATTTGATGTGAAGCGATATTTGTGGGACGAACCATATCTATTTAAGATTTGTGCAGATGGTCTCATTCGACGATGTATCCCCGAGGAGGAAATAGCATCAATTCTCGCCCATTGTCATGATATGTCGGTAGGTGGTCACTTTGGACCCTCTAAAACAGTGGCTAAAGTGCTTCAATCAGGTTTCTTTTGGCCTACTCTTTCTAAAGATGCATTCTTGTATGTTCAATCTTGTGATAGGTGTCAACGAACAGGTAAGATCTCTAAAAGACACGAAATGCCATTGAATAACATGCTTGAATGTGAACTATTTGATGTATGGGGTATTGATTTTATCGGACCCTTCCCTAGTTCTTGTTCCAATAAGTATATTCTTGTTGCGGTCGACTATGTCTCTAAATGGGTCGAAGCTGAGGCTTTACCAACTAATGATGGTCGGATGGTTACTCGATTTTTAAAAAAAAGGATTTTCACTCGTTTTGGAACTCCTAGAGCAATCGTTAGTGACGGGGGCACCCATTTTTGTAACAAACAATTCGAGCACTTACTGAACAAGTAAGGGGTACGGCATAAAATCTCAACCCCATATCATCCTCAAACGAGTGGTCAAGTGGAGGTGTCGAATCGGGAGATTAAACGCATTCTTGAAAAAACGGTTAACGCATCTAGAAAAGATTGGTCCCTTAAACTAGATGACGCCTTGTGGGCATATAGAACCGCGTTTAAAACTCCGATTGGCATGTCCCCATATCGCCTTGTCTTTGGAAAAGCATGTCACTTACCGGTTGAGCTCGAACATCGCGCTTTTTGGGCTATTAAATTTCTAAATTTTGATTCTCAACTCGTAGGTACCAAGCGATTACTCCAATTACACGAACTTGAGGAATGGCGCCATCAAGCGTATGAGAACGCCAAGCTTTACAAGGAGCGAACGAAAACATGGCATGATAAGCGTATTATTCCCCGAGAATTTCATGAAGGAGACAAGGTTTTACTATACAATTCTCGCCTTCGACTTTTTCCCGGGAAGCTCAAGTCAAAATGGTCGGGACCATTTGTTGTATCTCGTGTGTATGCTTCTGGTGCCATTGAACTTATAACGAATAATGGACGAACCTTTACGACAAACGCCCAAAGGTTAAAGCATTACATTGGGATTGACGGGTCGAGGGATAAAGTGACCACTCCCCTCCAGGAGCTTTAGCGATTCTTTATCTCAAGTCGAGCTACCGACTCTAAACTAGCGCTTCTTGTGAGGCAACCCAAGTTTGTAAGTTTGTTTTTCTTTTTGTTTTTGTTTTTGTTTTGTTTAGTTTGTTTCTTTTTATTGTGTTCAAGCATGCACTTTTGGCATGTATGTTTTTCTTATGCTTGATGGTTTAAAAAGTTGAAGTGTTAGATATGATGCACATTTGGACCCCACCTTTGGAGATTCTTATTTTACTCGATAAGAGGAGAAACTTTGTAAGGATGCATTGGAAGCTTAAGGATGTTCTTCAATATCCTTGGTTGTAAGTGTTCTTTTTACCTTTGTGTATGCATGTTGTAACAACATTGGGGACAATGTTGGATTTAAGTTTGGGGGTAGAAGAGTATCTATTTTGAATATTGAAAATGCAATCCTAATTTTTAACTTGAATTTGGGGAAAGTTTGTTTGATATCATGTTTATATGCTTCTTTGTTGAGAAAATCAAGCATGAAAAAAATTTTAGTCCTTCCAATTGATGCATTGAAATTGATTGACTTGGAAAAATGGCATGAATTCTTGAAATAATCTGAATTTAATGGAATATATATATCTTTGAAATTGCTCGTGGAGACCTTAGACTAGAATTGATTCTTTAGATGATTCACAATGCACTTAAATCGAAGGTAGAGGAGTTGAGAGGATAACCATCTTAAGACACTTAAGGAATTATTTCCAGAAATATTAACTTAGATTTCTCATAAGGTTATAAGTTGAGTAGTAATTTTATATGCTAACAATGAATTGAAAAGGTTGAATTTTGGTATGACCAAAAGTGGTCAGGCTAATACGTACCGGAGGTGAAAAGTTTCATGCCTATATACTGTACTATTATGCTAATTTGAGCTATGCTCAAGCCAAAAGAAGTGAGTTGTTTAAAAGATCTAGTTTTATTTCGTGGCCTTTGATACTCGAGTGATTAAATCCTTAGGAGTGTCTCTACACTTAATGCCCCAAAACTATCTAGTTTGGGAGTCATTGGTCTAAAACTTGTTACATGGGTGTCATAGAAAGTCTAATGGAATAAAACATTGCACATGATCTAGCCTTAATGAAGTTTAATGGAAATTCCATATGAATTGAATGTTGAATTTTTGAGATAATGAAATTTAAATGGCTATGAGATTTTCTATAATTCTTGTGCCTTGTGTTTGATCAAAAGTTGATAGATATGGGATTAATGTCCAAAATTTGGTAAAGATGCCTCTCGACTATAATACCCTAAATTTATTTTTCACTATACCCTAGGGAGTCGTTTCAAGTATTGGTGTCACATGAGCAAAAGTAGTTGATATGTATATATATATTTGTGAACTTTAAAAGGTTGATTTTATGCCATTCATTCTTGTTGATCATATTGAGATGTGTTGATTCGGTTGGGATTGAAAATTTGCTAGATTTTGTGGGTATATCTTATGCAAACCCTCACGAGACTATAACTCGTCCTTTGAGGTAACTCAAAGGTTTAAAGGCTTGTTGCACCCGCTAAGTGCAATCGTTTACTCCACGAAAGTGAGTTAGTTAGTTGTTTTGTTTTCTCCCATTGAATGATGTTGGTCTTGCCTTATAGCTCTTATTGCTCTAGGTCGAGCAATTGATAAGTTTGGGGGTGTTGATAAGAGGTGTTTTTACGTGTTTTTAAGACCGTAATTCTTATGATTTGGATTCACTTATTGCTTAAATCATGTCACATTTGCATTTAATAGGTGTGTTAAGTGAATACAGGTAATAAATGAGAATACATGAAGAAAAGGGAAGAAAAACGATGTACAAAACAAGTTCAAGCATGTTTTTCAACACCTAGGCGGTTAATGCATCTCCTACCACATTCGAGCGATATTCCGTACATTTTGAGACCGACTTAGACAAAGTTTCCTTATACAAAGTTTTAGATGTATGTCTTAGCTTCAAATGGGAACTTGAAACATTCAAGCATGTATTTCCCCCTTTTTGATGATGTCAAGACTTTTAACTCTTAAAACTCTTTTATAGATTTAAGAGTTTTTAAAGAAAAGCCCAAATAAAGTATAAGTTAGCATTTGACAAGTTAGTAAGGTTAGCTAATGTTACATTAGCCTCAACAAGTTGTTTCAGCGATAAATCATTCATTTATGTAGAAGGATAAGCATACATGATTTATATTGATAATTGAAAGCGATAAAAAAAAGAGATAAACACATTCATTTTTTCTGTCGCTTTGCTCTTTCTTCACCTTGATAGATCTCATTTTCTAAGTCCATAAGGAGTTGATCAATATCTATCATGGTGGTATGTTGGAGTTCATCATAGTCACGCCTTCGTTTTTTAGCACTTTTATTTAATTCCAACAACCTTTCCACCCATTCCCTTGGAGGAATACCAACTTCACGAATTAAGTCGTGATAGATGTCTTGTCTTCTATTATTTGATGGTTTCCAGTTGATTGGCCTTCTAAGCGGTCCAGCATAAAGATGAAATCCCATACTTTCCAAAAATTCGACGTCCAAGTTCGGAAGCAAATACTTTCCTAGATAATGTCTTGGCTTTCTCTTTTTAGTTAGTATTTCTTCAAACATTGATCGCTAGTGTTTATTATTTGTTTTAGATATTGCTTTGGACGCTTGATGCTTTTCTTTCTCCTTTTCCCCCTTCTTGGCATCATCAAGAGAGGTTTTCAAATCAGCGACTTCTCTTCGCAAGAGTCGAACTTCTTCAACTAAGAGAACAATTTGTTGAGCGATGCTCTGAGCAGCGGCATCGGTCGAAATATGTCTTTCGGCATCAGCCGAAGCGCTCTGAGCTAAGTGACGGTTGAATTCGGATGACAGTTCAGCGACAAGTGGTGATATGCTTTTCATGATTGTAACAGTGCTTTTATTTGCAGCGTTTGCAATATCACGACTTTGCGTATGAGACACTATTCGGATATGTCTATCAACAGCCTCAAAAATCTTGGAGCAAGAACCCTCAATGTTGGTGAGCGAGTTCCGCACTGCCTGTCTGAAATCTCTAGTTTCTGAATCACTCTCAGAATCCGAATCGGAAGAAGGACGCTCAGGAGATGGAATGAGTCTGTAAGAGCTACAAACTGCATCTTTGCCTTTGGATTTCTCTCTGATAAATGGCTCTTCAGGCTCTTAAGCAATTTCAGCGTGCACTTCTTCAATCGCTTGATCCATTGAAGGATCTTCGATCGCTGGGGGCTCGACTACAGGGGCGCTAAAAGAATCTGGCAAAGAAGCCTCAGAAATTGGAGCGACTTCCTCAGTAGGAGCAGTATCTGGTTGAACAATTTGGATTGGGGGAGAAGGTTCTGCAATAGCAATGACCCAGAGTGGGCCAAGTGCTTCCAGCACATGCCTTGGACTAATCAGGCTTGATTGCGAAATAAAGAATATAGTGTCTTCGCGCTCTTCTATACAAAGTGCAAGTTGCACACCTTCCAGCAATCCTATTCCTGAAGTATAACACTTGAAAAAGTCCAGAATAAGAGGCATTAGCGCTTGAACTGCTGTTTGATCCAGTGGACTAATTAGCGAAATCATCTTGGCCACTTGAATGTTCTGTTGACTGAAGAGCACAGGGTGTAGATTGTATCCTCTGAAATTGCTTAACCCTGAGTAATGATTAAAAGAGATGTCCAGCGCTTGGGCATTTTCTATCACTGCTCTCATTTCTCTGTGGAAGACAGCAAACTCAACATGCTCATTTCAAACATCAACACGAATTTGACTTTGACCGGGAAGAAGCGGTTGTTTGCTGGATGAGGCTTCTTCGTTGAGGTCAGGAAAGACACGTTGAACAAACGCTTGACGAGGATGCAAGATGTAGCGTCCGCCTTGGCTGAATAAGGCTAGCTGCTGGCGAATGTAGGTTTCTATTAGTTGCATGTAGCGTGGTAAGTCGCTGACATTGCCTGCAAAGTGCTGACGCTGTTGAAGCAAAAAGGTCGCGAATCCTCGGCGTCTGTTTGCAATTCCAAATTCAAACAAAAATGGATATCTTATGAGTTCGTCAAGGGAGTAGAAATGAAGAACGAACTCTTCAGCCCATCTGGCTGTACTTATCATCCATCTTTTTCCAAGCTTATCAGCTTTCGTTTGATCTTTTCTAGCGGCTAGGAATTTCTCGAAGCGCTCGATCTCTTCGTCATAATCCTCTGTCCATAATCTGGCAAGCTATTCTTGGGCTTCATCTTCTATCCACGAATACACTGGATTGGGACGCTCAGCCACAAGCGGTCCTTTGCCTTTCCATAACTTGAGTGGAGTAGGAGAGAGAGCATTCTGAGGAGAGTTGACTACTGAAGGTAGAGCCGAATATCCTATTTTGTTTAGATCTTCCTCATCAGGATTTTTGTTCCAATCGCCCATGTGGGGATTCTTGAAGATAATTTTGCTGGCTCGAAGATGATAGAAAGACTCGTCTGAGCGACCGGTGAAATTAAACCATGTTTGGTCAAAATCTGCTCTATTGAACACTGGTCGACGAATATACTCAAAGCGAGATTGGAGTCGCTCCAAGTTGTAGAGTCCTAAATCGGTAAGATGCTCAAAGAATTCAAACTTTTGGGTGTTGGAAAGATCAGGCCGATGGAGAGTTGTTTGAAAAGTGATTTCTAGATTTGCAAGCGTCTGGGTGTCTCGTTCTCTAGCGGCATAATAAAATTCAAGATCAGGAGTATATCCACGAGGAAAGAAATCGATGACACGAGGAGGAGGTCCTGTTGAAGTAGGTACAAGGGCCATCGCTTCTGTTAGGATGGGGCCCACTTCTATCGACCTCTCAGCATGTAAAGTCGCTTCACTAGTTGAAGATGTTTCAGCGTCCGGAAGGGCTTGAGATGCTTCTTTTGCAATATCCACAACAGTTTCCATATCCACATCTACTTCAACTGGAATCTCGGAGAGTGGAGGAGCATCAGCGGTTGGTGCATCTTGAGCTGATACATGCAAGCGGTTGAGAAGAGCAAGCAAAATTTCTACCAAGTAGAAATTACAAGGAAAAGACTAAAACGCTTACCCTGAGGAATATCATCGACTGACTTTGTCGCTTGATCTGTTTCTATATTAGGGACAGGTTCCTCAGGCTTCGGAACTTCTTCTTTTGGTTCTAAATCGAGAAAAGAAGTTATTGGATCAGCACGAATGGGAATACGTAATTCTTCAAGAGTGTTGAGAACATATTCAAAACTCATTTCACATTGTGCTGAAAGAGATTTTATCCTAGCGTTAGAGACTTAGAAACTAACGAGGAAAGGACAGACTAATTTGCTTAGCAAATACTTACCCTGAGCACTAGAAAGCCTCTCAGATTGAGTAGCGGCTTGAGGATCTGAGCTAATTTCAGGAACAACGTCAGAGGGTGGAACGCTCGCTGACTCTCCAAGCGCTGGATTTGCTGAAACGCTTGTAGACGCGGCTGGAGTAGAGAGAGGAGAACGCCTTCGGGCAAGCGGTACTTCTTCTACTACTGCTTCCTCTTCTTTTGGAACTGAGAAAATAAACGCTGGAGGAGGAGAGGGTGATTTTGGAGAAGGAGAAGGAGAAGGAGATTTTTGTTTCTTCTTGGGCTCCGGCTTCTGCTTCTTCTTTGCGGGCTCCGGTTTTTTTTTTGGCTGACTTGGCTGGCTCAGCGACTTTGAGAGCGATTTTTCTTTTTGGTCGCTTAACCACCACTTCTTCTTCAGACGAGGACGACGATGAAGAGGAAGACGCTTTCTCTTCATCATCGCTGCGAAAAACTCCTTCGGCTTGAAGTCGCTCACGCTCTTCTTTGGGAACCGCTGCACCACCTCGCTTTCTTGGTTTGAGCAGCTCGCTAATTATCTTCTTTTCATAAAACTTCGGCGCTGGGATCATCTTTCCAGCGGAATTGGTGTAACCGCTAGCGCTAAGAATTCGACTTAAAACAATCCCATAAGGCTTGGGATTAACGGACTTGGCCATCGCTGCTTTGAAGCGATTAAAAACATAGAGAGACCAATTAATCTTCAATTTGGTCAGAATGGCCACCATCATCTTGTATTAAAAGGTTTGTAACCTTGTCGAAGCTTCCCTTTCTGCATTCGATCATTTTGGCGCATATGTCCACAAAAATGACATATTCACCCTTCATGTCGTTCTTCTTGAAATTGGGTTCATAGGTAGCTTCAACTTCATCTTTCTTGATCAATGCCCAAACCTTGGTAGCATCTCCAAGAGTAACAGTTTCAACTTCAACACCATCGTTTGGTAAGTTCAGTAAAGATGAAATCAGAGAGGGAGTGAGAATGAAGGTCTCACGGGCAAAAGGAAAGACGCAGGAAATGGAGTTTCTGTCGTCGGAGATTTTTGCATTCTTGAAGAAGAATAGGGTCTCTTCCTCAAAGAAGTTGAAAATAGTAATTAACATATCATATAAACCAGACTCCTGGACGAGTGGAAGAACAGTCCTAAGAGGGAAATTCTGGTTATTGAATAGATAGTCCCAGTTAACAAGAAAACCAGCATTAATAGTGACTGGTTTATCTGGTTTGGAAGATTTTCCGGCAGCAGATTTTGAAGACTTCGATGCCATTAGAAAAAACTTCGGTTGAGGAGAGAAAAAGATGTTATTTTTGCCTTTAGAGAGAACTTTTACAGTAGAGGAATTTGGAAGTGATAAAGTTTTACTGTAAAGGTTTTGAAGGGTTTAAATAGGAGGCAAAAGTAACTCCTCAACTGGTAGATGAATGACACGTGTGCAGAAGTTAATGATAAAAGGAGATCTGAGTCGTTTACACATAACTTCGGATGTCAAAAAGTGTGGTAAAATAGGTTAACTGCTGTGAAATATAAAGTTTTTCGGATCCGCAGTTACTTTTTGAAAACGTTTGAATTTTAAATTTTCATCGTGAAATGCACGCGCCTGATAGTACATTGACACGTACTCACACATGTGCAGTTACTGAACCGCCTAGTTTTTAGATAGAAATCATTAGCCGTCAATTTGATTTGATAAGCACGTGTGAGCAGTTGTCAAATCTAATCTTTTGGACTTATCCACACGTTACTTTCAGCGATGAAAACTGTGCATGATTTTTAGAGAAATTCACTAAGCGTTAAAGTGGGAATCTTTTAACGCTAAAGTCTTTTTGAGAACAGAATTTAATTTCTTAAATTTTGGGATAAAATCAATCGCTTGGATTAATAAAAGACATTTTCATTCATTAGAGATTGACTTTGTCATGCATAAAGATAAGCGCTAGTGATCACTGCATAAAATTTTAAAAGTCATTTTTGATCACAGTCGCTTTATATATTGACATAAGTACAATTTTAAAGTTCCCCCTAAAATTGATGACTTATTTCAGATTTTTGATAAACGCTTTAGACATAAACATAAGGTGGATTCCCCCTAAATTATATGCCTATAAATATGATGCTTTTATGATTTAAGCGTTTAAATCAATCATACCTAATTCAATTCTCAAAGTGAGAAAGCGTTGTTCATTGAGTGCTTTGGTGAAGATATCTGCCAATTGTTTGTCAGTTCCAATGAAGTGCATGGAGATATCTTTCTTTTGAACATGATCACGCAAGAAATGGTATCGAATGTCAATGTGTTTGTTTCTAGAGTGAAGGGCAGGATTTTGGGTCATAGCTAAAGCGCTTTGGTTATCACAATGGATTGGGGTAGGACCTAGGATTGTTCCATAATCTCTAAGTTGTTGCCTCATCCAAAGGATTTGTGCACAACAGCTCCTAGTGGCTACGTATTCTGCCTCAGCGGTAGAAGTAGCTTTGGATTGTTGTTTCTTACTATGCCATGAAATTAATCTATCACCTAGAAATTGACATGTACCACTAGTATTTTTTCTATCTATTTTGCATCCTGCAAAATCTGCGTCTGAATAACCAATTAGTTCAAAAGGAGAGTCCCGTGGATACCATAAGCCCACATTTTGTGTGCCTTTTAGGTATTTAAGGATTCTCTTGGTAGCATTTAAGTGTGATTCTCTAGGATCAACTTGAAAGCGTGCACACATGCATACCAAAAACATAATATCCGGTCTACTAGCAGTTAGATAAAGAAGTGATCCAATGATACCTCTATAGTTAGTGTTAGGAAATTTCATGTTAGATGTTTTGATGATGACAAGATAGGATTCATTGTTAGACCCCAAATAAAATGTAAGTTTATGTTTTCTTTAGATCATTGTTTAAGCGTTTGAAAGTTTGTAATTCTGTTTAGGCTTGTAATTTTTATCTTTGTAGATTTTAGAATAAGTCTTAGTAACTGAATCGCTAGTAGAATTCTAGGTGAGTCTATTAGAGAACAAGTTGAAGACCAGCGTCTGAAGTCGACCAGAGATGAAGATTTGTCCCTTAGCGTCCGTTAAACGCTAAAAGAACCCAGTTCAGGATATATGGATCAAGCGCTCAATTTGTCTCAAGCGATGGATGAAAGATTCACCTGAAATAAATCCGCAAGTCATGAAGGACTTAAATGCAATCATTCAACGGACATTTATTTCCAACGGGAAATAAATTCAAATGCATTAAATGCCTGATAAGAGCATTAAATGTGATAAGCTACTATGACTTGTGGACAAGCCACCTTTTGACCAGACTGTCAGAAATTTCAGAGTTTTAGCTGCTCCCGTCCAATTGGATTCAGCGAATTTTCAGGAATGTTAGACTTTAGGTATGATCACGCGCCACGTGAAAGGCACGCTTCTACATATGTCCAACGGACAGATCCCAAGAAATTGCCTATAAATACCTTGCTCCAGAAAACCCTATAATAACAACAAGAATATACGAGAAAATTATTACCAAAAATCTTACGTACATTCTTTCTGAAAAAGCTTAGAAACCCTATAGCCAAAACCTTTCAACCTTTTTATATACATTCCAGACAGTCACAAATATCTCAAACATCTTCCAAAGAAGAAATTCAAATTCCAACTAAGATATTCCAAGTTGTTTGATCTTCTCTAAAAACAAACAAACCCTAGTGACAAACCTCAACCTTTCATCTGAGTGAGAAAAGTTGTTGAAAACCTTTCAGGCAGTATTTCTGAGTGAGAGAAGCTTAAAGAAGATGATCTTCATTAGTGCTGAAGTCTGTGTGATCAAGGAGCCCAAGATCATTTTCATCCATTACTATTTTGTAGAAGTTTCTGTGTGATTCTTTGATAATCATCATAGTAAATTCCTCCAAGTGAAAAAGAAGAAGAAGGACGTAGCTGGGATTACATCACCTAGTGAACCTTACAAATTATTGTGTCATTTCTATTTTATTGTCTTATATTCATTTCTCATTCTTCTGAAAAAGGCAAATAAAATTGCAAAGCGATTAAATTATCTAAAAGAACGCTAAAAATCATTTCCGCTGTGCTAACCCTGATTAAGCGATCTAAGCGTTGCCCTACTTTGGTAAACTGCTGAAATCACTAAGTCTAAGTTAACTACTCTGAAGCGTCTGACCCAAGCGCTCAGTCTTCCAAGCGTTCAAATTTCTTAAGTTATACGAAAATTTTGTGAAGTCGAAAAAGACTTCAGGGTCTATTCAACCCCCCCTTCTAGACCCTTTCGTATGCCACTTGGGACCACCAAGTGGTATCAGAGCGGTTGAATTAGAAACCTAAGCGTTTCTGAGCATAACTGCTTGTTCAGATCCATTTTTTTAACCTAATCGCTTTAATCTTTCTCTGCAAAAATATCTCATTATGGCTTTCAACAAAATGCCTAAGTTGGTAGAGTCAAATTATGATTCTTGGAAACTTAGAGCATTCGCTTACTTGTGCTCATGCGATAGTGAAATGTGTGATGTAATTACAGGTGGTCGCATTCAGATTATGAAAGTTGTAACTCGAGCCCCAGAAGCAACCGAGGCTACTCCAGATGGGTATGTCGAGAAACCTAAGTTAGAATGGACGCCTGAGGATCGAAAAAGAGCAAATCTAGATAATGTTGGACGAAGTGCACTTTACTCAGCATTAGGAGACAACGATGCATTATTCAACAAGATCAAGCAATGTAACACTTCCAAAGAAATATGAGATAAGCTGGCTATAGTGTGTGAAGGATCAGCACAAATGAAGGAGAATAAGCTTTCCATAGCCATGCAAAGATTTGAGCATTTCAAGATGCAGCCCAATGAGATGCTAGAACAATTGGACGCAAGGTTTACTTTGCTCGTTACAAAGTTAACGTCATTAGACAAGGAATTGACCAACAAAGAAATGGTCAACAAAATTTTCAGAAGTCTTCTAAGCAAATATCTAATCAAGACTGTTGCTATGAGAGAATCACAGACATTGGAGACTCTTACTCCAGAGCATGTCTTTTCAGAATTAAAGGCATTTGAGTTCGAATTGGGTGAAGTCAGCGATACATCGACTTCAGCGACTGAATCAGGAGCTTTGATCGCTACAACCAAAAGCAAGGGTAAAGCGGTCAGTGAGGTTAAATCCTCGGAATCAAATGAAGAAAAGGAAATGACTTTATTGGTCAAGAAATTTAAAAAATTTCTAAGATATGAAAAGAGAAATCCTATCGGACAAACGTCATTTCAAACTCCTCCCCCTGCTCCAGCGCCTCAGTATCAAGCGCCAGTATACCCTGCACCTCAACCAGTAGCGCCAGTTCCATACCAAGCGTCTCCGTCCCCTACTCAAAATCTCTCAACGCTAGTAGTCTCAAAGCGATTATCCACTGAACAGAAAATGAAAACTAATTTGTGTTATAATTGCAGAAAACCAGGGCACTACCAAGTGAATTGCCCTTACCCAAATGTGTCAAAGCCCTCAAGGCAAGACTATGCGGATAGAAACCAATTCAGGAGCAACCTTCGCCAACAGGGATTGCTAGTGGAATCTGAACCATTCTTCGCACCAGAAGAGGACTTGGAATCATCAGATGAAAGTACTGATGATGAGCCTACTAGCGACTCAGCGTTGATTTGTCTTATGGCAAGAGATGATGAAGCGACTGACGATTCGCTACCAGAGGTAACTAATAAATTATCAATTCCTCTTTCTTATGATGAATTACTTGACAAAGTCAAAGAATACTATAATGAATGTCAAGAAGCTACCAAAATATATCAAAATGATCTCGATATTATCTCATCACACACAAGAGATAAAGTGACACTCAGAGCAAAGTTGCGAATTCAGCAACAGTGCATTGAAAAGAACCAATCACTTGAGAGTGAAGTTATTCAATTGAAAAATGATCTTGATATAATAGTCAAAAGAGAAGCTAATCTGATAGCTAGACTTGCCAAATCAGAGCAGCTCGTCTCATCATTATCAAAAGCTTCTAGAAACTTGGATAATGTGACTGAGGTAACTAGATTATTTGGTGAAAAGACCGGTTTAGGATACAATAAATACGGTAAACAACCAAATAAACCTAATGTTACGGCAAACAACAAAGAAAAGGGTGTTCACTTTGTTGAAGAAAGTTCACCAAGTCAAACGCTGAATGAACCAAGCGACAAAGGTATGAGGCCAAATGAGAAAGCCAAAGCTGACTCAGGCAAGGGAAAGACATAGGCAAATGATTCACAAAGGAAGATTCATCCAAACGCTCAAAAAGCTAAGGATAAACCTAACCACTGTAAATCAAGCGCTAAGCGTCCAGCACCAGAAGTTCAACCCAAGCCAGCGCCAAGGAAATACCAGCGTCAATATCCGAGACGGTCAAGGTCATATTATCGACACTATGATGATTATGACTATGACTATGATTATGACTACTATTATAATCGAGGATATTATTACACACCCAAAAAGCACACACAACACGATGTGAAACCCAAGAAGGCCAGTATTCCCACAATGAAGACTAGGCAAATATGGGTTCCTAAAGTTTTAATTCAAACCAAAGTTACTAACACTGAAGGACCCAAAACAACATGGGTACCTAAGAAGAATTAGAACTATCCTTTAAATGCAGGTACCTAGAGCCAGCACCGATACTTCAGTTTGGTACATTGATAGTGGATCGTCAAGACACATGACTGGTTCCAAAAATCTTCTAGTCAACTATCAAGCTTCCAACGGTCCTCAAGTTATATTCTGTGATAACTCCAAAGGTAAAACCAAAGGTATAGGTATCATGCATAGGGGGAACATCATGATCAGTGATGTATATTATGTTGAGGGTCTTAAGCATAACCTGTTAAGCATTAGCCAATTTTGTGATAAAGGCTTTGAAGTAAAATTCTCAAGCGACTTCTGCTATGTTAACGACGCTAAGACTAAGTCTACTAAATTAAGAGGAAAAAGAACAAACAATGTATATTTAGTGGATTGGGATTCTACTTTTGATAACAACCCCAGATGCTTTGTTGCTAAAAGTCAAAATGAATTGGGTTGGTTATGGCATAGAAAAATGAATCATCTCAACTTTAAGGCAATCTCTCAGTTAATATCGCTAAATCTTGTCGAGGGATTACCTAAAGGTTCCTTTCAAAAGAATCGCTTATGTGATGCATGTCAAATGGGTAAACAAGTTAAATCATCTTTCAAAAAGAAACCATGTCTATCTACTTCTAGAGTTCTTGAACTATTGCATTTAGATTTGTTTGGACCTATTCAAATCATGAGTGTTAGTGGCAAAAAGTACTCGCTAGTAATAGTTGATGATTTCTCTCGCTATACATGGGTAGAATTTCTAGCGACCAAAGATGAAACTAGTGTCAAGCTCACAGCGCTAATCCGTCAACTGCAAAATTCAAAAGATCTAACGGTGACGAGAATTAGAAGCGACAGAGGAACTGAATTTTCTAACCAATTTGTTGAGAAGTTTTGTACAGATTTTGGAATACTCCATCAGTATTCTGCTCCTAGAACACCTCAACAAAATGGAGTTGCTGAGCGATGGAACAGAACGCTTAAAGAAGCTGCTAGGACGATGCTAGCAGAATCCAAGCTGCCTCAAAGGTTTTGGGCCGAAGCCATCAACACCGCTTGCTACACTCAAAACCGGTGTATGATCAACAAGCAACATGAGAAGACTCCATATGAGTTGTGGAAGGGACGTAAGCCTAACGTTTCATATTTTCATGTTTTTGGTTCAAAATGTTTCATTCATAACAATGGATCCCACAGCCTAAAGACTTTTTATCCTAAAGCGGATGAGGGAATCTTTCTAGGCTATGCCAAGAATGGAAAGAGTTTTCGCATCTTAAATAAGATTAAATCGAAGGTTGAAGAATCCATTCATGTTGTGTTTGATGATGCTAACCAAGAGCCGAGTAAGGTTATTCCTGATGATGTAGGAATTGAAGATCTTGCCCAACAAGCGTCACAAATTAATTTTGAAGATGATGGTGACAATGAGGATAATGAGATCTTTGTGCCTTTTCCTAAGGTTACTCGTGAGGTTACAAATAATGATGAAGTCAGAATCGCTAATGATCATGAAGAGAATGATCATCAAGAGCAAATTGGAACTGTGAATGTTGAAGCGACTGCGCAAGAGACAAATGAGAATCAAGCGATTGCTAATCAAGAGTCTATCAACCCGTTCCAACCAGACCAAAAATGGCTTAGAGATCACCAGATCTAGTAATTGGAGATATTGGAGCACCTGTTAGAACTAGGTCCGCTACAATTAATGAGGCCATGTTCGCAAGCTTTCTATCTCAAATGGAACCAAAGAAAGTGGATGAAGCGCTTAGTGATTCAAGTTAGGTAGAAGCGATGCAAGAAGAGCTTAACCAATTTGAGAGATCAAGGTTTGGACGCTAGTACCCAGACCAACTCACCAAGGAGTCATTGGAACTAGATGGGTTTTTAGGAACAAAATGGAAGAAGATGGCATTGTTATAAGAAACAAAGCTAGATTAGTCGCTCAGGGTTATTGTTAAGAAGAGGGTATTGACTTTGATGAGACTTATGCCCCAGTAGCCCGTCTTGAAGCGATTAGAATGTTCCTAGCGTTTGACGCATTCAACAAATTCACAGTATATCAAATGGACGTGAAGAGTGCATTCTTGAATGGTAAACTCCAAGAAGAAGTCTATGTGGAGCAACCTCCAGGATTCATCAACAACCATGGCAAAAGTATGGTCTACAAACTGGATAAGGCACTCTATGGCCTTAAACAAGCACCAATAGCATGGTATGACACTCTCTCTATCTTCCTTATAGGTAAAGGCTTTTCAAAAGGCAGCGTTGACACAACGTTATTTAGAATTACCCATAATGAAGATATTCTCTTAGTCCAAATCTATGTTGATGATATTAAATTTGGTTCTACTAATAAGCGATTGTGTGAGAAATTTTCGAAAATGATGCAAGAACAATTTGAAATGAGCATGATGGGTGAATTAACTTTTTTCTTAGGATTACAAGTTAAACAACTCCCTAATGGAATATTTATAAACCAAGCTAAGTATACTAGAGATATGATTAAGAAATTTGGTATGGAAAATGCATCATCTTCAAAAATTCCAATGAGCCAAACGCTTAAGTTAGATAAAGATGAAAGTGGGAAGAAAATTGATATCACTAACTATAGGGGTATTATTGGACCACTTCTTTATCTTACCGCTAGTAGACCTGATATTATGTTTTCGGTATGCATGTGTGCACGTTTTCAATCTGACCCTAGAGAATCACACTTAAGTGCTACCAAGAAAATCCTTAAGTACCTAAAAGGCACACAAAATGTGGGCTTATGGTATCCACAGGATTCTCCTTTTGAACTAATTGGTTATTCAGACGCAGATTTTGCAGGATGCAAAATAGATAGAAAAAGTACTAGTGGTACATGTCAATTTCTAGGTGATAGACTAGTTTCGTGGCATAGTAAGAAACAACAATCTATTGCGACTTCTACCACTGAGGCAGAATATGTAGCTGCTGGAAGCTGTTGTGCACAAATCCTTTGGATGAGGCAACAACTTAGAGATTATGGAACAATCCTAGGTCCTACCCCAATCCATTGTGATAACCAAAGCGCTTTAGCTATGACCCAAAATCCTGTCCTTCATTCTAGAACCAAACACATTGACATTAGATACCATTTCTTGCGTGACCATGTTCAAAAGAAAGATATCTCCATGCATTTCATTGGAACTGACAAACAACTGGCAGATATCTTCACCAAAGCACTCAACGAACAACGCTTTCTCACTTTAAAAAGTGAATTAGGTATGATTGATTTAAACGCTTAAATCATAAAGCATCATATTTAATAGGCATATAATTTAGGGGGAATCCACTTTGTGATTATGTCTAAACTATATTTCCAAAAATGAAATGAGTTATCAATTTTGGGGGGAACTTTAAAATTGTATTCACTTCATTAAGTAAGCGACTATGATCAAAATGACTTTAACAAACCTTATGCATCGATTATTAGCGTCTACTTTTACTCATTACAATCTGATCGCTTATAAATGAAAGGTTTAAAAGTCCAACAAGCGATTGATATGTATCAACTTAAATTTATTTTATAAAAGAATCTTCAGCATTGAAAAAATTCCCACTTCAACGCTAAAGTAACTTTCTTTCACAAAAAAAAAAATTCATGCATAGTTTTCATCGCCACTAAGTAGCGTGTGGATGAGTCCAAAATTCTAGATTTGTTAACTACCCACACGTGCCTATCAAATCAAACTGACGGTTATGATTCCTATCTAAACCTAGGTCGTTCAGTAAAATGCATGAATCTGAGTACGTGTCAATGTACTATCAGGCGCGTGTAACTCACGCTGAAAATTTCAAATTTTTTCCAACGTTTTCAAAAAGTAACTGCGGATCCGAAAAATGTTATAGTATCCTACTTTACCGCACTTTTTGACATCCGAAGTTATGTGTACACGGTTCAGATTTCCTTCTCATTAACTTCTGTACACGTGTCATTTATCTACCATATGAGGAGTTACTTTTATCTTCTATTTAAACCCCTCAAAACTTTTACAGAAAACCTTTATCACTTCCAATCTCTCTACTGTAAAAGTTATCTCTCTCTAAAAGGCAAAAACTTCCTTCTTTTCTTCAAAGTCTCACCTTTCAGCAATGTCACCCAAAGCTTCAAACTCTTCCAAAACAGCAACTTCTGCTACCGGAAAACCTTCCCGTGCTGAGAAACCAGCGACGGTTAACGCCGGATTTTTGGTTAACTGGGATTATCTTTTTGATAACCAGAACTTCCCTTCTCAAACAAGGAATTGCGTGTATAGCCATTAAAAACCAAATTGAAAACCAAATTGATAGAGAATGCATACCATGTATTCACGTTAACCACGCCGGATTTTTGGTTAACTGGGATTATCTTTTTGATAACTAGAACTTCCCTTCACAAACAAGGAATTGCGTGTATAGCCATTAAAAACCAAATTGATAGAGAATGCATACCATGTATTCACGTTAACCATGCTCAATTCATCAAGTGACGGGTTGAAATTCTATCCAAAAAAAAATAAAAATTGCACACATTTCACATGTACAGGTACAACACCCCCCCAAAACTTGGACCGAAATATGTAAAACATGAATAAACATGACTATAATGGATCTAGTGTACCCCCCCACACTTATCATGAACATTGTCCCCAATGCTTGAAAAAGAGAAGGGCAAAGTACACGTCACCATAGGGAAGCTGAAAAGCAAACCCGAGTCCACTTAAGGCAATCAAGTCCAAGGATGGCAATCACTGTGTCGATCACTACATAGGTAAACAAATGCTAGCCATACAAAGCATCAAACATTGGATAGAATAGAATAAAACAAAACGAGACAAACAAAAACGAGAAACATGCATGGAAAGAAAACATCAAGCATCCAAACATAAAACATAAAATATCCAACAACCCAACAAAAGATATCCAAAAACAAAACGAAACATGCATGGAAATAAAATAAGATAAGCCTAATCGGTGGTGCCAAAACGGTCAATGTAATCCTCATCCGTTCCGCCGAGATCATCCAAATCAATCAACGGGCTACCCTCATCATTATGAGCCTCATCATCACCTCCTACAGGAACGAGAGCACCTGACTCGTGCAAATCTGCGGGCTGCTGAGGCGGGGGGTGCGGGTAAGGTGGAGGAGTAGAATAATCAAACGGCCCCCGACCGACAAACTCATTATGCTCTACAAGAAGCTGACGGAAATAAGCACAAGTGTCGGACATGACCACCCTCATCTCATCTCGCAACTCATCCCTCAATTCATCCATTAATTGTCTAATGGCGGCGGCATCCATAAGTGGAAACTGTGGGGAACTAGTAGACCGGGATGAAGACGGGCGAGGCCTCTTTGAAGTAGCTGGTGGAGGAGGAGCCTGGGAGTCGTCATCTACCACGGTGAGATAAGAACCAGGGAGCTCAGTACGCTCCATAGGAAATGTGGGAACATTAGCTGCCTTGCATAAAGCTGTGATCAGTGACGGGAAAATGATGGGAATCTTCCGAGTGGGACCTTCGCCCTTTTGCTTAGCCAATTCTTTGTTAATCAACGGCCCTAACTCATTCTTCAACTTCCTAAAGTGGTCCGTCAAAGACTTGTGGATTACCCGGGCAAAGTCCACAGCTTTCTTGGACATAATAGCATAGATGAGGGTGGCCCGTTCCTTGTTTGCCTCTGACCGATTGGTACTCGGTATTAAATTGAATCGGATGAAGTCGAGCCAGAAAGCAGCCTCGGGTAATAGAGCCCTACGGGGGACATGAGCTTCTCCGGGTACCCATTCCCACCCCTCTCGGCCAATAACCCGCAAAATATCCGACAGGCTAACTCTGAGGCGCCCTGCATTGTAAAGAGTGGTGAACTCGCATGTCTGAGGGGTCGGGGTGCCTATGCTCTCCCTAATCTGTCTCAACTCATAATTGACATGTTTGCCCCGTACCAAAAGGGTAGTCCCCAGCCATCCTCGTGTCTCAATCTCATCATAAACCCCGGAGCTGAAGAATTCCAGGACCCAAGGAAGACGAATGGCCTCGGGCTTTTGACAGAAAAACTGTAAGTGATGGAACTGTATCAATTCGTGCACAGAGGGCTATCCCCGGGTGGTTAAATAGTGCTCCTTAATAAGGGTGCGGGGGGTGCTCAAACTCTGACACATAATTTGGACTTGGGAGTTTTCAAAACGGGTATTATCGGGAGTCTCGGGCTCATTAGAGGAACCCTCACCCACTTTTTTCTTACCCTTGGACGGTCTGTTGATAGTTCTCGTCATTTGCAACAACAATGGTCAACTTCTCAACTACTCAAATCAACCCAAATGCAAGCAACCCAACACAACAATCGTCAACGCCCAACAACACACCAAAATCAGAGAGCAACCCACAATCTAGCAACAATCCACGGATTTAACAGATTCCTCAATTTTTAAGCAATAATCCACAGATTTAATCAACAATATAGCATCCAATTTCAACAACAACAACCCACAAATTCAATTTCAACCCACAAATTGATAACAACCCACGGATTTAGCAACAATAGACCATCCAATTCAACAACAACAACCCCCAATTTTTTTATTACAATCCACAAATCCAATAAAAGTCCTCAAATGCAATAACAAAAAAAATCAATCCACAATCGGACGAAGCCCCAAATAATCCTCAAAATATAATGTAAGGCACCTACTCGTCGGCTATGAATCGGAAATGGAAGAAGGGTAAAGCCAAAACTCACCTTTTTTCCCCAAAATTTTCGCACCGAGTCGGATGTGAAAGAGGAGCCACTGTGCAGCGAGTTATGTTGATGGAAAGTGGCGGTGAAACACGGTGGAAATGGCCGGAAATGGTGAGAGTGTCGCCGGAAATCGCGTGGGAGAGGAGTTGTGAAGAGTTTGTGAAGGATTTTGACCGTTTTGACCCACAAATATGTTTAAATCAGAAACGGGCGCCTAGGCGCGCGTGTTTGGGCGCCTAGGCGCGCGACACAACGTACCTGGATTTTTGACTGGTAATGCCCGCGCCTAGGCGGGCGTTTTTTCGGCGCTTCGGCGCCCCTTTCAGAACCGGGCGCCTAGGCGGGCGTTTTTTCGGCACTTGGGCGCCCCTTTCAGAACCGGGCGCCTAGGCGGGCGTTGTTTCGGCGCTTGGGCGCCCCTTTCAGAACCGGGCGCCTAGGCGGGCATTGTTTCGGCACTTGGGCGCCCCTTTCAGAAACGGGCGCCTAGGCGGGCTTTTTTCGGCGCTTGGGCGCCCCGTTCAGAAATATTATGTAAAGAATTTCATTTCCTGTTTCAAAAAGGGAGAGACAAAACACTTAAAACACAAACTAACAAAGATGCAAGACTAGAAAATAAAGTAACAAACAGGATAATAAGAGAAAAAGAAAAGGAAACGGAAAGAAAACATGGGTTGCCTCCCAAGAAGCGCTAGTTTAGAGTCATTAGCTCGACTGAAAGCGAAGAATCACGAAGGGTCCGCGAGGATGAAGAATTCTTTGTCTCTTGGTCCATCCATCCCTAAGTAAGGTTTTAGACGTTGAGCGTTGACCAAGAAAGTATGTCCTTTATCTGTTGTAAGCTCGACGGCGCCGGATGGATAGACATGGGAAATAAAAAATGGGCCCGACCATCGAGACTTAAGCTTCCCGGGGAAGAGTCGGAGTCGAGAGTTGTATAGCAACACCCGCTCTCCCTTGTGAAATTCCCGGGGGAGAATATGTTTGTCATGCCACATTTTGGTCCGCTCCTTATAGAGTTTCGCGTTCTCATAGGCAAGATGACGCCATTCTTTGAGCTCGTTGAGTTGTAGCAAACGTTGTGTACCTACACTTTGAGAGTCAAAATTTAGAAACTTAATGGCCCAATAAGCACGATGCTCGAGTTCAACGGGCAAGTGACATGTTTTGCCAAAAACAAGACGATACGGGGACATGCCAATTGGGGTTTTATAGGCGGTCCGATAAGCCCAAAGAGCATCATCCAATTTAAGGGACCAATCCTTTCTTGATGCGTTGACAGTTTTTTCTAAAATACGCTTAATCTCCCTATTCGAGACCTCCACTTGGCCACTAGTTTGTGGGTGGTATCGGGTCGAAATTTTATGCTTCACCCCATACTTGGTCAATAAAAGTTCAAACTGCTTGTTGCAGAAGTGGGTGCCCCCGTCACTAATGATGGCTCGGGGAGTTCCAAATCGAGTAAAAATATGCTTCTTCAGAAAACGAGTGACAACCCGAGCATCATTAGTAAGCAAGGCCACGGCTTCCACCCATTTGGAGACATAGTCTACCGCAACAAGGATATATTTATTTGAACAAGAACTAGGGGAAGGGCCCATGAAATCCACACCCCATACATCAAACAACTCACACTCTAACATGCTATTTAAGGGCGTTTCATGATGTTTAGAGATGTTCCCCATTCGTTGACAGCGATCACAAGATTTGACATAATGATGTGCATCTTTAACAAGAGTAGGCCAGAAGAAACCTGATTGGAGGATCTTAGCTACCGTTTTGGAAGGCCCAAAATGGCCACCTACCGCCATATCATGACAATGAGATAGGATAGCATGCACGTCCGTTTCGGGTATGCAACGTCAAATTAAGCCATCTGCACAAACTTTGAATAAAAAGGGTTCGTCCCAAAGATATTGCTTTACATCAAATAGAAATTTCTTCTTTTGATGAAAAGTGATATCCGGGGGAAGACGGCCCGTAACAATGTAATTGGCAAAGTTAGCATACCAAGGTGAAATTTTGTCAGAAATAGCAAGGAGGTGTTCATCTGGGAATTCCTCACGAATTGGTATCTCATCTAACGGATCATTCACTAGCTCTAATCGTGAGAGGTGGTCGGCTACTACATTTTCGGTGCCTTTCTTGTCTTTTATCTCTAAATCAAATTCTTGGAGTAACAAAATCCACCTAAGAAGTCTTGGTTTAGCATCTTTCTTGGCAAGCAAATATTTTAAAGCCGAATGATCGGTGTAAACTATCACGTTGATTAGCACGAGGTAAGAGTGGAATTTATCGAATGCAAAGACTATGGCTAGTAATTCCTTTTCCGTGGTGGCATAATTCAATTGTGCATCGTTAAGAGTTTTACTAGCATAGTAAATGGTTCGAAATACCTTCTCCTTCCTTTGGCCAAGGACCGCTCCAACCGCGGTGTCACTCGCATCACACATCAATTCGAATGGTAAGCTCCAATCGGGGGGTGACATGATAGGGGCGGAAACTAAGCGTTCCTTCAAATCAAGAAAGGCCTGCATACAAGAAGAATTGAAATCAAAAGGTGCATCTTTGACAAGCAAATTAGACAACGGTTTCGCAATTTTAGAGAAATTCAAGATGAATCGCCTATAGAAACCGGCATGCCCGAGAAAACTCCTAACAGCTTTTACCGAAGTGGGCGGGGGAAGTTTTTCAATGACCTCAATCTTGGCTTGGTCCACTTCGATCCCTTTTTGAGAGATCTTGTGGCCAAGCACAATCCCCTCCCGGACCATTAAATGGCATTTTTCCCAATTCAAAACAAGGTTGGTTTCTTCACAACGTTTAAGCACAACATTTAGATGAGCAAGACAAATATCAAAAGTTGTTCCGAAAACAGAAAAGTCATCCATAAAAATTTCAAGGAAATCTTCAACCATATCATGAAAAATAGCCATCATGCATCTTTGAAAAGTGGCCGGGGCATTACACAAGCCAAATGGCATCCTTCTATAAGCAAATGTGCCATAAGGACAAGTGAAAGTGGTTTTCTCTTGGTCCTCAGGATCTATGGCAATTTGATTATAGCCGGAGTAACCATCTAGAAAATAATAGAAATCATGCCCGGCTAATCGTTCAAGCATTTGGTCAATAAAGGGGAGGGGAAATGATCCTTACGTGTGGCATCATTCAACTTACGGTAATCTATACATACACGCCACCCACTAATTATACGAGTTGGGATAAGCTCATTATTCGCATTCTCAATTACCGTTATCCCCCCTTTTTTAGGCACCACTTGGGTAGGGCTCACCCACGCACTATCAGAAATAGGATAGATTATACCTGAGTCGAGTAGTTTAATCACTTCCTTCTTTACTACCTCTTGGATTTGTGGGTTTGATCTCCTTTGGGGTTGGCGTGTAGGCTTGGTGGAGTCCTCCATAAGTATTTTGTGCATACATATCACTGGACTAATGCCTTTGATGTCCGCAAGTTTCCACCCAAAAGCCCGTTTGTGAGATCTCAACACCGTCATTAATTGCTCTTCTTGTGATCCTGAAAGAGATGAGGAAATGATCAATGGGAGTGTTTCGTCGTCATTCAAGTACACATATTTAAGGTGGGAGGGGAGGGGTTTGAGTTCGAGAGAGGGGGGTTCTTCAATAGATGGGCGAGGTGATCCTGACAATGATCTATCAACTTTGATGAATCCTCCCGAATGAGAGGAAGATTTGTACTCCAAGCTTAGAACCCTTTCCACTAGATCATCTTTCTCCGAGTCCACTTGCATGGATTTCATAAGATTCTGTTCGAGAGAATTTTCAATTGTATTGTCCTGTAAATACTCAACAATCAACTGGTCAAATGTATCAATTCGATAACACGAGTCATGATCAATAGGATGTTTATGGACTTTGTAAACATCAAAGGTAACTTTGTCATCGCCCACATTCAAGGTAAGCTTACCATTAGCAATGTCAATTACCGCCTTACCCGTGGCTAGGAATGGTCTCCCTAGGATTAATGGTACCTCCACATCTTCTTCCATGTCGAGTACTACGAAATCAACGGGAAAATAAAACTTGTCGACTTGGACAATAACGTCTTCGATTATCCCCTTGGGCCTCTTGATCGATCGGTCGGCTAGTTGAAGGCTCATTGAGGTCGGCTTGGGATTTCCAAGGCCTAACTTTTTAAATAGTGAGTATGGAAGAAGATTGATGCTGGCCCCCGAGTCACATAACACCTTCTTGAATGATAGGGATCCAATCGTGCACGGGATTGTGAGGCTCCCGGGATCTTGGAGCTTAGTTGGCAATTTATTGAGCAATACGGCGGAGCATTCTTCCGTGAGGCACACCGTCTCATTCTCTTCCCACTTCTGCTTGTTGGAGAGTATGTCCTTGAAGAACTTCACATAATTCGGCATTTGGAGAATGGCGTCAATAAACGGAATATTAATTCTCACTTCCCGAAGGATTGCCAAAATTCAAAGAAAGCTCGGATCCATCTCCTTTTTCTTCTTTTTGTGAGCATTTGGGAAGGGGAGACGAACTTCGATAGGGGGAGAAAGCGTTGGATTAGACGGATGAAAACCCACTGAAACAGTAGGCGGCGCCTGGGCGCGTATATCGGCGCCTGGGCGCGGATCTGTTGGCGCCTGGGCGTGCATTTCGGGGCGCTCAGGCGCGGGATTCAGAACATATGCATCTGGCAGGGTTGTGGGTGGCGCCTGGGCGCGTATATTGGCGCCTAGGCGCGGATCTGTAGGCGCCTGGGCGTGCAGGTCGGGGCGCTCGGGCGCGGATGTACTGGCAGTGTCATTCTCCAATTGTTTGCCACTTCTCAAGGCTATGGCATTGCATTGGGCCTTCGGGTTCTTTTCCGTGTCGCTTGGGAGAGTCCCCGCGGCTCTACCGTTAACCGCATTAGAAAGTTGCCCTACTTGTGTTCGCAAATCCTTCATCTCCATACACATATCCTTTATCATACCCCGAAGTTCGTTGAAAGATGTATCGGACTTTTTCATGTGAGCATCTAGTTTCTCATCGATTGTGGGAGGTCGCATTTGCACTTGACCTTGACCTTGTCCATTGAAATTGCCTTGCCTCGGGGGTGGGTTATTGAAGGGTGGCCGTGGAGCTTGATAGATCCCCGGTTGTGCGTTCTGTGCGGGGTTGGGCCTTTTTGGAAAATTCTCGGGTATATGAAAGTTCACCCAAGGTTGATTTTGATTCCCCACATAATTAACGTTGCCCACCTCCAGTTCCAAGAGTACTACTTCCTCAACTACTTCCTCAATACAAGCAACCTTTTTAGAGGATGAGGCCTCTTCATCGTCGGGGTAAAGCTCGTCTTCTCGGGCCAACTGTTCGACTTTGTCCCATACACTTTGACAGTCTAACCCAAGGAGATCTCCTCCCGCACCCGCGTTGAGTCTATGCCGAATACGTGACCTAACTGACACATGAAATCCTAGCAAGTATACTAGGTCGTGCAAAGTAATAAAGTGGACTATTTAGCCCGGGGTGTATCGTCTCCACAAGGACAATTGGATTCAATGCTCGTAATTGCTATATTACCTATTTCTAAGCTAAATCAATTTATAAGATGATAGGTGTTTATACTATGAAAATACTAAAGATAACTAAAATGATTATCAAGGTAATAAATTAAATGGGAAGAGGTGATTGGGTTATGATCCTACTATGTTCTATTCTATGTTCATGAATTCTCAATTATCCGGATTTTTAGAACGCTCTTGTTAGGGCGAAACCCCCTAATGTATTTATTATCCAATCTCTTGAAATAACAAGCCTATACTAGTTAACAACTTCCTATATCTCTATAGTGAAGATTGAATTAACTAACATGCATTTAGGTTCAAAGGAATTCCTTGTTTACGAAGATCCTACATTCAATCGGGTCATCTTATCACAAAAAGCCACACAACGCAATCGATTCTATCTCTAGTCAATTGTTACGTTATGATGTTTGATTTTTCGATCTCCCTTTATCTATCTCCTCTCGGTCTCAAGACAAAGCATTATATCAAACACATGGTGATCATTCATGTGAAAGCATTAAGCATAAAATCAAACATGTAACAAGAATGTAATAAATCCGGAAATTAATCATTCATTAAACACAAAACATCACAAAGTATTCACATAACCCAACCACAAAGATGCTTAGCTCATACTTACAACAACAAGTGATTCAACAACTCTACAAGACATAATTGAAATACTAATCAAGAGAAAGAGTTGAATTACTCCCTATTATAAAGCGTGAATCCAAGCTTTGATGATGAAAATGATGATGATGAGGATGATAATGGCTCTTCAAGCTTCCTTAGGACTTCCCATGGCTTCCCCTTGGTGTTTTAGAGCATTTCTTTCCTGTTTTCCAAGAGAAAAGTGTGTTATAAAGGGAGAAAACGGCGGACTTAATTTTAGGGCTTCGGGAGAATTGGACCGCGGCACAAACTCTTATCAGACCGCGGTCCTCTGACGCAGAATTCATAGATTTCGTATTTTGATCATAACTCTCTCTACAAATGTCGGATTGAGTTGATTCAAGTTGCTACGCGAAGCTAAGAAATAGATCTACAATATTGAAGAAGAAACCTTAGTATGATTCGGCCTGTAAGAGGACGAAAAACTCATTTATATATGAGCATTGTGTAAAATCTTTCGTCAACTATCTTCTTTTGTTTCTTTCTTGAATTTCAAGCTCAATTTGGATCACTTTTCTCGTCTTTCATGCGTAAATCAACTTTTATCCTACAAAACAAAATATATACCAATCAAAGCATTATGAGGGATAAAAAATGATCAAAGTAACGATCAAATCATATTACAATGGGGCATAAAATACTGTAAAATATGGACTTATCAACTACCCCCCAACTAGGCTATGATCGTCTCGATCAATAATTGGCGAACAAGTACTCATAAGTTCAGATTTTACAACTTGCTTTGGGATCTTGAAAAGTTTTATGTCGCAATAATCAAGCACGTACACGAATTAAACCCTCGAAAATGATTATGACAAGTTACACTTTACCTAGAACACTCAACAATTTGAAAGCCTCCAAAACATCTTCGATTCCATCTCAAAATCATGAACTCCATATCCATTTTTATGCCAAGAGCACACTTTAAACAAGATTATGCAAACTCATTAGATAATAAAAACATTAAAACACTTCAAAACTTGTTAACCTATCGGTGTGCATGAAATGTGAAAGTCAAGATCAAAAGGTCTTTTTGGCTTGTAACGTAAGGCTAGGTAATGGCTTGGACGGGAATATATGGATAAAGTGACTAAACTCAAGAAAGCATACAACTCAATATCATCGAGCTAAATACTCACTTATTAACCGAATAAATCTCCACATCTCGCCACTTATAGCTTTCTGATTTCTTTTCCCCTTGAACTCATAACCCCAAAACTTGTTTCTTTTGATGCTAGGGGTGGAAAAATGATTCCCAAACCAAATAAATCACATTGAAGCTCAGTTCGTAGCCAAGTCGAGAGAGAGCTCACATAATATATTTTTCGGTAACTTCCAATCTCTTGACTCTTTAGCCAACTTACAACATTTTATTTTCCTCTCTTTATTTCACATAAACTCAAGACCTCAAAATTTCTCAAAATCATCAAGAACAAACACACCTTTTAACCCATTAATCCATGAGATTCGACACCCAAAACAAAGCATAAACCCAAATTAAAGCCAAATGATATGAAGTTATATGCTCTCTTACTTGGGAAATAGACTTTGTTTTTCTTTCTTTTAGGCTAAAGGGTGGTTGGTGTGGCTTGCGAAAGAAAATCGAATGGTGGTTTTTAGTGTGCTAAACACACTCCATTCTTATCAATACGGCTCAAAATAAGGTCTAGAGATTATGTAATATCGTGAAGGCCAATTGTAAGGTTAAAGAAAATGAAAGATGGCCTAAATCATTTCATGACTTCGCACACTTAACACACATTTCAAAGTTGACAAAATTGAACGCTCAATGCTTTAAATCCTCAACAATTCACATAAGCATGGCTAAAAAGGCTTTCACATATAAAATACGACAAATGATTTCATCTTAGATGAAGTAGAGACACTCAAACGAATCAAACTCCAAGCAAAAGTATAACAAATCATGAATATGAAATCATTGACTATCACAGTTTTCTAATCCAAAATCAAGCATGAAACTTAACAAATGAATACAAGTTACACCATATCACCACATCACAATAAAATTAGGACGTCTACCCCACCCCCCCAACTGATCTAGCACATTGTCCCCAATGAGCGGACATACACATGTAAAGTAAAGGAAGGAAAGACGTCCCTGATGTTTGAAGCTAAGTGATGTCCAAAAAGCGAAAGAGCAACAAGGCGAAGAGTCTGACAATAAAGCCTAGCCATCTGTGAAGTTAGAAAAACAAGAAGAGACAAAAAAAACATCATCATGGTAACTAAGAACACATAAAACGACAAAAACAAAACAAAAAAAAATATGGAAACAAAAGAAAGCATGTAAAACGTGGGTTGCCTCCCACGAAGCGCTTGTTTTAAGTCATTAGCTCGACTCCCTTGCACTGCTCATGGTGGATCATAAGGAGCAATGCCAACTTCGTATGGACGAGTCTTTTTGTGCTTTTTCCAGTTGCGTAAAGGCTTCTCATGTCCCATCACATTCACAAATCCTGAAAAACTAAAATATGAGCTCAGATTCACTTTTATAAAAATGTAATAAAATTGTAAATAACTAAAAGTGAATTTTAAAGATGGGGAGTTTTCCATTGATGGTTTCAATAAGTATGTGGTCGGGCCTAACTCCCTGAGGCTTGATTCTGACAACTTTAGTGGTGATATATCCCAGTGACTTTTATATCTTCGGATCTCCTCATTTTCAACCGTAGTATCACTTGGGTTCTTAGTGTATGCCTCGAACGGGCCACTAAAGTTGTAAACCTTGTCTTCAACTTCCACCACTCTATCTCTCTGGTTATTGATGCACTTTCTTAAGAAATCAAGAGATATGATGGTAGGTGGTGTTGGATTCTTGATGCTTGGTAACTTTCTTTCATGGTCATGCGATGGAGTGGATTTTGGGATCTCAATGCTGAATTGAAGGTGCTCCAGTGATGTTGTATCTACTTCACCACACATAGATTCTGAAGGTAGTGCTGGTGTAGCAATAGGGTACAAACACTGTGGTGCCGAATCAACAACTTGTTCAACTTCTGTATCGGATACCTCATCATTCTCCTCTGTGCCACTCTGAGAAGTGTCTGATGATCTCTCTGCTAATAAGTTGGAAAGTTGGTTGAGTTGTGTTTGCAATTCCATTATAGATGCTTCTAGATTTTGAGACCGCTCATCGTTCAACTTCATCCGCTCATCGTTCGACTTCATCCATTGGATCATCAACTCCTCAAAACTTGGGTCCCTATCACATTGCTGCTGATAATCCCCATGGTTCTGAAAGTTAGCCGATTCAAATTCTCCCTGCATTAGAAAAGGGGACCTATCTTGTTGCAGGTATGCTTGTGAATCTCTCATAACATAATAACTCAATGGCAAGTCTTGCTGACTTCTCCATCCATGTTGACAATAATCGCTATGATGAGCGTCTCCACACCACGAACATAAATCTTGCACTCGACTCCCGTATTCGGCACCTTCATCCCATCCTTGTTTTGACCAATAAAAGTCATTGATGCTTATCTATTCAAGAATAAAAATAAATAAATAAAAACATAACAAAACAACAACTAAAAAAAATAAAAACAGCAACTTAAGCTGTAAAAAACAGCAAACCAAAACAGCAACTTAGTCTTAGAGAAGATAAGTGAATTACAATATCAAATAACGCAATTGTCCCCGGCAACGTCTAGGTGTTTTGGTATAAGTGAATTACTCCCTATTATAAAGTGTGAATCCAAGCTTTGATAATGAAAATGATGATGAGGATGATGATGGCTCTTCAAGCTTCCTTAGGACTTCCCATGGCTCCCCCTTGGTGTTTTAGAGCATGTCTAGGTGTTTTCCAAGAGAAAAGTGTATTATAAAGGGAGAAAACGGCGGACTTAATTTTAGGGCTTCGGGAGAATTGGACCGCGGCATAAACTCTTATCAGACCGCGGTCCTCTGATGCAGAATTCACAGCTTTCGTATTTTGATCATAACTCTCTCTACAAATGTCGGATTGAGTTGATTCAAGTTGCTACGCGAAGCTAAGAAATAGATCTACAATATTGAAGAAGAAACCTTAGTATGATTCGGCCTGTAAGAGGACGAAAAACTCATTTATATATGAGCATTGTGTAAAATCTTTCGTCAACTATCTTCTTTTGTTTCTTTCTTCAATTTCAAGCTCAATTTGGATCACTTTTCTCGTCTTTCATGCGTAAATCAACTTTTATCCTACAAAACAAAATATATACCAATCAAAGCATTATGAGGGATAAAAAATGATCAAAGTAACGATCAAATCATATTACAATGGGGCATAAAATACTGTAAAATATGGACTTATCACTAACCCCATCATAGAAATGGAGTACTTGTTCATTCAACCCAAAATTATGATCGGGACATTTACGGAGCATGCCCTTATATCTAGCCCAAGCCTCGGCTAAAGATTCATTGCTCCTTTGCCTAAACCCTTTTATATTACTCCGTAGCTCATTGATTTTTGAGGGTGGAAAGAATTTATTTAAAAAGGCATCGACCAACTCACTCCATGTTGTAATAGATTGTGGAGGTAAGGATTTGTACCATGTTGTCGCCCTATCCTTCAATGAGAAATGGAAGACTCTTAGACGAATCGCATCAAGATCTCGTGGGTGATATTGAATGGTCACAAGAGCCTCATCTATGGTTTCCAAATGAGCGTGTGGTGATTCGTGCGATTCTCCATAGACAGGATCTCCTTGCACCATATTAAAAATGTGAGCCGGAATGTGGTAGTTTGGTGTGAAGAAATTAGGCACGACTACGGGCCCCGGAATGGTATGGACCCTAGGTGGTAAGCTACCCCGAACCGACGGGAGTTGTGGAGGAGGTACCGCTTGCATGGCTTGTAGAACACCTTGTAACCACTCCCTAGTTTCCGGTGAGTTCATGTCCGGGAAATTTCCATTCGGGTTTTGGTTGAGATTATTGGCTATTTCTCTTGCTCGCCTACTAGTCCGAAGAACTCGTTCAATTTCGGGCTCCAACTCGTATAGAGGCTTGTTTGAGGAGCGGGTCATGCACCTCAAGAACCTAACAATTAAATACAAGAACAAAATTAGACTAATCACGAAAATAAAAGAAAATCAAGAAATAAACGAAAACTAAGAATTATGAAAAAATGTAAACGAAAATCAAAAACTAAAATAAACAAGTCCCCGGCAACGGCGCCAAAAACTTGACACGCTAAAAGCTAACGTGCTATGATAGCAAGTGCACTAGACGTATGTAGTAATAAGTGGACAAAAAGTCCGGGTTGTCGAACCACGGAAACTTGAATTTTAGTTTATGATTAATGAAAATGGACAAAAGTAGATTGCAATAAAACGAGTAAAAAAGTGACGAACCAAAAAGAAACGAACTATAGATTAAATCTCACGTATGATAAAATGACTAAGGCACATGTTACAACCGAATCTATTCGTCAATATAGATGAGCTACTCTTCGAATTATTAGACTCCTATTGCTTTGGTGGAAATTCCTTAGATAATTATTACCCGATGTCTCGGCACATAATAATCCTATGATTAATTGATGGTTCTCTAAATATGTCTATCCGAGAATCTAATCAATAACCACGCATTAACATTCTAGAGTTTCCCCGGATAAATCCGGCTAACCGCACCCGGAAATCTTTACCTATTTCTAGGAGCAATTTCACATTAGTTTCGGATGATGTGTTGATTCATTTGAACCCTAACCTATCTTCTCTCGAATGACTAGACTAGGCAAGAAAGCAAGCATATGGTGATCAAGCACATGATTGTAATAAAAGCTCAAAATCAACACACAAAGCAATATGAGAATTAATACGAAAATTCACTTCACATATATTGATTCATAAATTGGCTTTCACGTGGCCTTAGTTCTACAATATTAGCCTCTCATCAAAGCCTTAAGAAAATCTAATACAAACATATACATACTCATGGAAATAAACATGTAAATGCAAATAATTAAAACTCCCTCAATTGATTGATGATGGATCCTTGCTTTTGAACTTCAATCCTTAACTCCTCTTTCTTTGTTCCCCTCCAAAAATGATGAAGAATGGTGATCAATGATGATGAGTGAAAAGTGATTGCCAAAATGCCTCTCTCTCTCCCCTCCTCCAAGATGTGATCGGTCAAGTGTGAAGAAAAATGCCTTAAGAAGACCCCAAAATCTGAGCTCCTAGTGTGTGTCTCCCTTAGTGTGTCCTCCACTACTCTTAAAGTGAGTAGTATAAAATTCCATAAAGTAGATCTACTAAGAAACATACTTATGACATCCCTCCCATACATGTGATGACCTCTTGGCTTTAAATGTTCCATTCCCCCATCAAATGATGATCTTTTGGCTGAAAAGAATCAAAATTCGGGTGTGGACACGCCTAGGCGTGGCATTACGGCGCTTGGGCGCCGTTATCAGAATGCTGAAATTAAATGCAATGTGTCCTGCACAGCAATCGTATTTCATTCATAACTTTCTCCAAGAAACTCCGATTTGGATGATTCAAGTCCTCATTTGAAGCTAACACATAGTTCTACAACATTGTAGAAGGGAACTTCATCCAATTCGGCCTCTAAACATACGGAAATAGCGCTCGAACGTGGAAAGTGGTGTAGATACGGCGCCCGGACGTGGAGAAGATGGCGCCTAGGCGTAGTAAGCAGAATGTTGACGTTATTTGCATCTTGTCCGGCGCCTGGGCGTGGGTTTTTAGGCGCTTGGGCATAGGGGTGCGTAGCAATTTGGCCTAAACTTGTTTTATACGTCGTTTTTCATCCCGTTCTTTGATTGTATCCATTTAAGACCTGAAATCACTTAATGCACGAATTAAACGCACATGTGGCAAGAATCAAGCGATAAATGAACCTAAGACATAAACGCAAAGGGGCTTAAAAACACGTAAAAATGCCTCTTATCAATCAATGATGGAAGAACTAGTAAGCATCAAGAAGATGTTAACTAAAAAGAGAAAGCCAAGATATTCTCTAGGAAGATATCCCCTTCCGGAATTGGACGTTGACTTCTTAGAAGGTATGGGATTTCAACCTTTTGCCGGACCACTGAGACGACCTATCAATTGGAGATCGTCAAAAGATCCAAGAAAAGATATCTATCATGATCTGATTCGTGAACTTGGAATTTCTCCAAGAGAGTGGACGGAAAGGTTGCTAGAACTTAATGAAAGCGCCAGACTTCGTAGGCATGATTACGATGAAGTTCAACATACGACAATGATTGACATTGATCGTCTCCTGATGGACTTAGCGCTAGAAGTTCTCCAAGGCGAAGAAAGAGCAAAGCGACAAAAAAAGTGAATGAATCTTTTATCTTTTTGTTGTTTTTTTTTTGCTGTTGTACTCGCTTTTCTTTTTTGTTTTCAGTATAAATCATGTATGCTTATTCTTTCAATATATGAATGATTTATCGCTGAAACATCTTGTTGAAGCTAATCTAACTTTAGCTAACCTTACTAACTTTTTGAACGCTAACTTATATTCATTTGGGCTTTTCTCTTTAGTAACTAGAGGTACAAAAGTTAAAGTCTTGACATCATCAAAAAGGGGGAAATTGTTAGAAAATTTCATGTTAGATGTTTTGATGATGACAAGATAGGATTCATTGTTAGACCCCAAATAAAATGTAAGTTTAGGTTTTCTTTAGATCATTGTGTAAGCGTTTGAAAGTTTGTAATTCTGTTTAGGCTTGTAATTTTTATCTTTGTAGATTTTAGACTAAGTCTTAGTAACTGAATCGCTAGTAGAATTCTAGGTGAGTCTATTAGAGAAGAAGTTGAAGACTAGCGTTTGAAGTCAACCAGAGATGAAGACTTGTCCCTTAGCGTCCGTCAAACGCTAAAGGAACCCAGTTCAGGATATATGGATCAAGCGCTCAATTTGTCTCAAGCGATGGATGAAAGATTCACCTGAAATAAATCCTCAAGTCATGAAGGACTTAAATGCAATCATTCAACGGACATTTATTTCCAACGGGAAATAAATTCAAATGCATTAAATGCCTGATAAGAGGATTAAATGTGATAAGCTACTATGACTTGTGGACAAGCCACCTTTTGACCAGACTGTCAGAAATTTCAGAGTTTTAGCTGCTCCCGTCCAATCGTGAAAGGCACGCTTCTACATATGTCCAACGGACAGATCCCAAGAAATTGCCTATAAATACCTTGCTCCAGAAAATCCTATAATAACAACAAGAATATACGAGAAAATTATTGCCAAAAATCTTATGTACATTCTTTCTAAAAAAGCTTAGAAACCCCACTTTCTGAAAATTTATATACATTCCAGACAGTCACAAATATCTCAAACATCTTCCAAAGAAGAAATTCAAATTAAAACTGAGATATTCCAAGTTGTTTGATCTTCTCTAAAAACAAACAAACCCTAGTGACAAACCTCAACCTTTCATCTGAGTGAGAAAAGTTGTTGAAAACCTTTCAGGCAGTATTTCTGAGTGAGAGAAGCTTGAAGAAGACGATCTTCATTGGTGCTGAAGTCTGTGTGATCAAGGAGCCCAAGATCATTTTCATCCATTACTATTTTGTAGAAGTTTCTATGTGATTCTTTGATAATCATCATAGTAAATTCCTCCAAGTGAAAAAGGAGAAGAAGGACGTAGCTGGGATTACATCACCTAGTGAACCTTACAAATTATTGTGTCATTTATATTTTATTGTCTTATATTCATCACATTACATTCTTCTGAGAAAGGCAAATAAAATTGCAAAGCGATTAAATTATCTAAAAGAACGCTAAAAATCATTTCCGCTGTGCTAACCCTGATTAAGCGATCTACGTGTTGCCCTACTTTGGTAAACTGCTGAAATCACTAAGTCTAAGTTAACTACTCTGAAGCGTCTGACCCAAGCGCTCAGTCTTCCAAGCGTTCAAATTTCTTAAGTTATACGAAAATTTTCTGAAGTCGAAAAAGACTTCAGGGTCTATTCAACCCCCCCTTCTAGACCCTTTCGTATGCCACTTGGGACCACCAGTTAGTGATATCAATCTTCTTCCCACTCTCATCTTTATCTAACTTAAGCGTTTGGCTCATTGGAATTTTTGAAGATGATGCATTTTCCATACCAAATTTCTTAATCATATCTCTTGTATATTTAGCTTGGTTTATAAATATTCCATTAAGGAGTTGTTTAACTTGTAATCCTAATAAGAAAGTTAATTCACCCATCATGCTCATTTCAAATTGTTCTTGCATCATTTTCGAAAATTTCTCACACAATCGCTTATTAGTAGAACCAAAAATAATATCATCAACATAGATTTGGACTAAGAGAATATCTTCATTATGGGTAATTTTAAATAATGTTGTATCAACGCTGCCTTTTGAAAAGCTTTACCTATAAGGAAGATAGAGCGAGTATCATACCATGCTCTTGGTGTTTATTTAAGGCCATAGAGTGCCTTATCCAATTTGTAGACCATATTTTTGCCATGGTTGTTGATGAATCCTGGAGGTTGCTCCACATAGACTTTTTCTTGGAGTTTACCATTCAGGAAAACACTCTTCACGTCCATTTGGTATACTGTGAACTTGTTGAATGCGGCAAACACTAGGAACATCCTAATTGCTTCAAGACGGGCTACTAGGGCATATGTCTCATCAAAATCAATACCCTCTTCTTGACAATAACCATGTGCGACTAATCTGGCTTTGTTCCTTATAACAATGCCATCTTCATCCATCTTGTTCCTAAAAACCCATCTAGTCCCAATAACTCCTTGGTGAGTTGGTCTTGGTACTAGTGTCCAAACCTTGCTTCTCTCAAATTGGATAAGCTCTTCTTGCATTGCTTCTACCCAACTTGAATCACTGAGCACTTCATCCACTTTCTTTGGTTCCATTTGAGATAGGAAGCTTGCGAACATGGCCTCATTAATTGTAGCGGACCTAGTTCTAACAGGTGCTTCAATATCTCCAATTACTAGCTCTGGTGGATGATCTAAGCCATTTGCGGTGTGGTTGGAATGGGCTGAGAGACTCTTGGTTGTCAATCGCCTGACCCTCATTTGTCTCTTGCGCAGTCGCTTCATCATTCACAGTTCCAATTTGCTCTTGATGATCATTCTCTTCATGATCATTAGCGATTCTGACTTTATCACCATTGTTAACCTCACGAGTATCCTTAGGAATAGGTACACGAATCTCATCATCTTTGTTATCACTATCATCACCAAGATTGATTTGTGACGCTTGTTGGGTGAGATCTTCAATTCCTACATCATCAGGATTAACCTCACTCGGTTCTTGGTTAACATCATCAAACACAACATGAATGGATTCTTCAACCTTCGATTTGATCTTATTTAGGATGCGAAAACTCTTTCCATTTTTGGCATAGCCTAGAAAGATTCCCTCATCCGCTTTAGGATCAAAAGTCTTTAGGCTGTGGGATCCATTGTTATGAATGAAACATTTTGAACCAAATACATGAAAATATGAAACGTTAGGCTTACGTCCCTTCCACAACTCATACGGAGTCTTCTCATGTTGCTTGTTGATCATACACCAGTTCTGAGTGTAGCAAACGGTATTGATGGCTTCGGCCCAAAACCTTTGAGGCAGCTTAGACTTTGCAAGCATCGTCCTAGCGGCTTCTTTAAGCATTTTGTTCCGTCGCACAGCAACTCCATTCTGTTGAGGTGTTCTAGGAGCAGAATACTCATGAAGTATTCCAAGATCTATACAAAACTTCTCAACAAATTGGTTAGTAAATTCAGTTCCATCTTTTGAAGTTTGCAATTGAAGGATTAACGTTGTGAGCTTGACACTAGTTTCATCTTTGGTCGCTAGAAATTCTACCCATGTATAGCGAGAGAAATCATCAACTATTACTAGCGAGTACTTTTACCACTAACACTCATGATTTGAATAGGACCAAACAAATCTAGATGCAATAGTTCAAGAACTCTAGAAGTAGATAGACATGGTTTCTTCTTAAAAGATGATTTAACTTGTTTACCCATTTAACATGCATCACATAAGCGATTATTTTGAAAGGAACCCTTAGGTAATCCCTCTACTAGATTTAGTGATATTAACTGAGAGATTGCCTTAAAGTTGAGGTGATTCATTTTTCTATGCTAGAACCAACCCAGTTCATTTTGACTTTTAGCAACAAAGCATGTGGGGTTGTTATCCAATGTAGAATCCCAATCTACTAAATACACATTGTTTGTTCTTTTTCCTCTTAGTTTAGTAGACTTAGTCTTAGCGTCGTTGACATAGCGATAGTCGCTTGAAAATTTTACTTCAAAGCCTTTATCACAAAATTGACTAATGCTTAACAAATTATGCTTAAGACCCTCAACATAATATACATCACTATTCATGATGTTCCACCTATGCATGATACCTATACCTTTGGTTTTACCTTTGTAGTTATCACCGAATATAACTTGAGGACCGTTGGTAGATTGATAGTTGACTAGAAGATCTTTGGAACCCGTCATGTGTCTTGACGATCCACTATCAATGTACCAAATTGAAGTATCGGTGTTGGCTCTAGGTACCTGCATTTAAAGGACAATTCTAATTCTTCTTACGTAACTTTGGTTTGAATTAGAACTTTAGGAACCCATATTTGCCTAGTCTTCATTGTAGGAATATTGGCCTTCTTGGGTTTCACATCGTGTTGTGTGTGTTTTTTGTTCACCTTGTGATGTGTGTGCTTTTTGGGTGTATAATAATATCCTCGATTATAATAGTAATCATAATCATAGTCATAATCATAATCATCATAGTATCGATAATATGATCTTGACTGTCTTGGATATTGACGCTGATATTTCCTTGGCGCTGGCTTGGGTTGCATTTTTGGTGCTGGACGCTTAGCGCTTGATTCACAGTGATCAGGTTTATCCTTAGCCTTTTGAGCTTTTGGATGAACCTTTCTTTGTGAATCATTTGCCTTTGTCTTTCCCTTGCCTGAGTCAGCTTTGGCTTTCTCATTCGGCCTCGTACCATTGTTGCTTGGTTCATTCAGTGTTTGACTTTGTGAACCTTTATCAACAAAGAAAACACCCTTTCCTTTGTTGTTTGCCATAACATTAGATTTATTTGGTTGTTTACCGAATTTATTGCATCCTAAACCGGTCTTTTCACCAAACATTCTTGTTACCTCAGTCACATTATCCAACTTTCTTGAAGCTTTTGATAATGATGAGACGAGCTGCTCTGATTTGGCAAGTCTAGCGATCAAATCAGCTTCTCTCTTGACTATTATATCAAGATCGCTTTTCAACTGAGTAATCTCACTCTCAAGCGATTGGTTTTTCTCAATGCATTGTTGCTGAACTTGCAACTCTACTTTGAGCGTTACTTTATCACTTGTGAGCGATGAGATAATAGCGAAGTGATTTTGATATATTTTGGCGGCATCTTGACAATCTTTATAATATTCATTGATTTTGTCAAGCAATTCATCATAAGAAAGACGATGAGATAATTCATTGGTTACCTCTGGTAGCGAATCGTCAGACGCTTCATCATCTTTTGCCATAAGACAAATCAACGCTGAGTCTCTTGTAGGCTCATCATCACTGCTTTCATCTGATGATTCCAAATCCTCTTCAGGTGCGGAGAATGGTTCGAATTCCGCTAGCAAACCTTGTTGGCGAAGGTTGCTCCTGAATTGGTTTCTATCCGCATAGTCTTGCCTTGTGGGCTTAGACACATTTGGATAAGGGCAATTTACCTGGTACTGCCCTGGTTTCCTGCAATTATAACACAAATTAGTTTTCATTTTCTGTTCAGTGGTTAATCGCTTTGAAACTACTGGTGCTGAGAGATTTTGAGTAGGGGACGGAGGCGCTTGATATGGAACTGGCGCTACTGGTTGAGGTGAAGAGTACACTGGCGCTTGATACTGAGGCGCTGGTGCTGGGGAAGGAGTTTGAAATGAAGTTTGTCCAATGGGATTTCTCTTTTCATATCTTAGAAATCTCTTGACCAATAAAGCCATTTCCTTTTCTTCATTTGATTCCGTTGATTTAACCTCACTAACCGCTTTACCCTTACTTTTGGTAGTAGCGATTAAAGCTCCTGATTCAGTCGCTGAAGTCGATGTGTCGCTGACTTCACCCAATTCGAACTCAAATGCCTTTAACTCTGAAAATACATGTTCTGGAGTAAGAGTCTCCAATGTTGTGATTTTCTCATAGCAACAGTCTTAATTAAATACCTGCTTGGAAGACTTCTGAAAATCTTATTGACCATTTCCTTGTTGGCCAATTCCTTGTCTAATGACGCTAACTCTGTAATGAGCAAAGTAAACCTTGCGTCCAATTGTTCTAGCGTCTCATTGGGCTGCATCTTGAAATGCTCAAATCTCTGCATGGCTATGGAGAGCTTATTCTCCTTCATTTGTGCTGAACCTTCACACACTATAGCCAACTTATCTCATATTTCTTTGGAAGTCTTACATTGCTTGATCTTGTTGAACAATGCATCATTGTCTCCTAACGCTGAGTAAAGTGCACTTCGTCCAACATTATCTAGATTTGCTATTTTCCGATCATCAGGCGTCCATTCCAACTTAGGTTTCTCGACATAACCATCTGGAGTGGCCTCGGTCGCTCCAGGGGCTCGAGTTACAACTTTCATAATCTGAATGGGTCCATCTGTAATCACATCACACATTTCATTATCACAAAAGCATAAATAAGCGAATGCTCTAAGTTTCCAAGAATCATAGTTTGATTCTACCAACTTAAGCATTTTGTTAAAAGCCGTAATGATATGTAAAAAAAAAGAAAAGCGATTAGGTTTAGAAAAATGGATCTAAACAAGCAGTTATGCTCGGAAACGCTTAGGTTTCTACTTCAACCGCTCTGATACCACTTGGTGGTCCCAAGTGGCATACGAAAGGGTCTAGAAGGGGGGGGGGGTTGAAAAGACCCTGAAGCCTTTTTCGACTTCAAAAATTCGTATCACTTTTAAATATTTGAACGCTTAGAAAGCTGAGCGCTTGGGTCAGGCACTTCAGTAAAGATAACTTAGACTTAGTGATTTTAGCAATTTACCAAAGTAGGGTAACGCTTAAATCACTTAATCAGGGTTAGCACAGCGGAAATGATTTTTAGCATTCGATTGGTTAGTTAATCGCGTTGCAATTTTACTTATCTTTTTCAGAATGAATGATGTAATATGAAAATAAGACAATAAAATATAAATGACACAAGATATATAAGGTTCACTGGGTGATGTAATCCCAGTTACGTCCTTCTTCTCCTTTTTCACTTGGAGGAATTTACTAGGATGATTATCAAAGAATCACACAGAATCTTCTACAAAATAGTAAAGGATGAAAAAGATCTCGGGCTCCTTGATCACACAGATTTCAGCACCAATGTAGATCGTCTTCTACAAGCTTCTCTCACTCAGAAATACTGCCTGTAAGGGGTTTCAACAACTTTCTCACTCAGATGAAAGGTTGAGGGTTTTGTCACACGGGTTTGTTTGTTTTTGGGAAGATCAAAGAACTTGGAATATCTCAATAGGAATTTAGGTTTCTTCTTTGGAAGATGTTTGAGATAATTGTGACTGTCTGGAATGTAGATAAAAAGCTTGAAGGAATTTTAGCTATGGAGTTTCTAAGCTTTTTCTAAGCAAGTTTTTCTTGTGCATGTACGTAATTTTCTCTTGTAATATTATGTACCCCTTTTTTTGGGGTTTGCTGAAGGTAAGGTATTTATAGGGGATATGAGACTTCAAGCGACTCAGAGCTCAAACAAAGTCCTCGATGCAATTGTTCCACTGATTACCGGTCTCTCTAAAGAATTCAACCAGATGCTAGCTGAGAATGCATCTACTGATACTGAAAGACATAATACTTCCAACTTAGTTAGTCAAAGTATCGCTGAGCAGGTTGCACTTCTAGTGGATGAAGTAAAACTCCTTCTGCTAGATATCGCTGATTTGAAATTGTCCCTTGATGAAGTCAAGAAAGGAATAGAGAAAGAAAAGCCTCAAGATTCCAAAGCCAAAGGAAAAGCCTCAATGGAGCCAGTGTCCATAACTGATAACAAGAATTGGCGCTCCATGTTCGAAGAGATTGTGAGTCTTAAGAAGATGCTCACAAAGAAGCGTAGGCTTCCGGATCTTGATGTTGAATTTTTGGAAGGCTTGGGTTTTCATGTATACGCTGAGCCCTTGCAGAGACCTTTGGACTGGAAACCTTCTAATGACCGAATGTAGGATATTTATCATGATCTAATCAGAACGCTCGGGAGCCCTCCAAGGGATTGGGTGGAAAGGTTATTAGAGTTGAATCATAGCGCTAAGAATAGAAGCGAGGACTACAATGAAGTCTATCATACCACAATGATAGACATCGACCGAGTCCTTCTGGATCTAGCGAACGAAATTTTTCAGGAAGAGGCTTCCAAGAAGCGACAAAGAAGATGATTTCATGTTTATCTTTTTATTTTCTTTGTTTATGTTGTCACTTTTTTGTTTTCAGTATAAATCATGTATGTTTCAATTCCATATATTGTTGGGTTTCGCAAAAAACCTCATAAAAGCAGCGGAAGGATTTCAAAAATTTTAACAAAAACCCAAAGTATTTCTCTAATCGCATAATTGAATCAAAAATCCTTTAACGAATAAATCAACTTACCCGTTGAAGCGAGGTGGTAGGAGAATCCAATTCTTCTTCAACTCTTTGAATTGATGAACTTCTTGAATTATTCAATCCTGGTATTCTTCAAGTCTTGATTTCTTGAAGCTTCTTGAAAATTAATTCAAACAACGAATCACGTTGTCTCTAAATTATCACGCACGAATTGATGATGAAAAATCCCACTTCTTCTCTATATGGGTGACGGCTAGTGTTTATATAGAGGGGGAGAATATTTTTCTTCTTCTATTATTTGGAGAGTTACAATCAATTGTTTTCATAAAAACATCATCTCAGTTAAAGTCAAGACAAGTCTTTTATACCTTAATGACTTATTGACTAAGACAACATAAGAGACCACTTTGATCATCCTACCTAGCCTAATGGGCGTCCTCTAGGACGCCCTATATGGGGCCCGAAATTTCTTTTGCTTTGTTTAATTAATTCTTTATTCAATTAATAATTTATTTTATCCAATAAATAAATAAATTAATTAAATAATAAAATTAATTTGATAAATTAATTCATTAATATATTTTTCTAAGAAATTAATTAATAATTAATCTTATCCATTTAATTAATTATCTTATCCAATAAGTAATTAATTAACTATTTAGCTTATCCAATAAATTAAATCTCTCCAAAAATAAAATAGAAAATCCTTTTCAATTTTCTTCATCAATTCTTTAGCGCGACTCTTTAGGTTCGTTTCATTTGGCAATGAGGGAAACCGAAGGAAGTAGGTAACACCTAGCCAGTTACATGGCCCACTTCGCAGCCCAAATGAAATATGAATGAATGGATCATTCCACAACCTTCCAATCGTAAATACCATGTATGTATAAACCCTTTGTTCACGTTCCCCGGTCAAGTGAGAGTCATGGTTATGTCAAACTCACTGGACTTGAGAAAATGTATAAATTATAATAATACGAGATCATTGAGATCGATTAAGTGCCTAGCACAATAGTCTCTTTTGCTTTGGCCAAAGACTTTTGATCTCTATTAATCTATAATCACATAGGGTACATTCTCATTCACTTATGAGAAAACAAATCACATATTAGATATCTGCTAAGACTACCACTTGCCCATCAAGTCCGCATTTTGAGGTCGACCCCACCAACGGATGAATTGGGTCTAACTACTCTAGTGAAAGACTTGACGTCACAAGTGTATCTTCAGCCTGATCACATATATCTATTATGCATAATCAGTTCTGTCATTAACAGTCACAAAGTGAAAACCCATGTGACAGAACCGATGCGAGTCGTGTTCGAGCATATCAGTTCCACTGATGTGCCTACAATCTTAAGCTCCCACCATCACATGGTGTTCGACTGGCACTTCCATGTCAGAGCTAAGATTGTACAAGTATTCGAAGTCTTTATTTTCCCATTAAAGACTTCATATTACTTGCGAACTAGTTAGTAATCAAGGTCGATCTCTCTAGTGCCATTCTTCCTATCGCATAGGAAGTAGAGGGATCGTACTGAAAACACGGGCAAAGTGTTTTACACAACCTATAGATGCAGATAAGAATTAAGTGAAAAACTAAATAGTGCCTTTTATTAGTAATAATTAAGTTCAATACAAGATAGATGCCCTACTCATTCTATCATCTAAGGCATCTGAGGGCATAATCCTAACATATATATGAATGAATGATTTATCGCTAAAACATCTTGTTGAAGCTAATCTAACATTAGCTAATTTAACTAACTTTCTAACGCTAACGTATATTTATTTTGGCCTTTTCTTTAAACTCTTAAAACTATAAAAGAGTTATAAGAGTTAAGGCTTTGACATCATCAAAAAAAGGAAAATTGTTAGGAAATTTCATGTTAGATGTTTTGATGATGACAAGATAGGATTTTCTGTGAGACCCCAAAAGATTGTGAGTTTGTGCTTTCATAGAAAATCTGTATAAGCGTTTGAAAGTTTGTTATTTTATTAGGCTTGGAATTTTTATCTTTGTAGATTTTAGACTAAGTATTAGATACCGAGTCGCTAATAGAATTCTAGGTGAGTCTATTAGAGATGAAGTTGAAGATCAGCGTCTGAAGTCAAGTGAAGATGAAGATTTGTTCTTAGCGTCTGTCAAACGCTAAAGGACTGTTTCTGGATTTCGAATCAAGCGCTCAAGTTACTCAAGCGATTCATAGATTAGATTCACCTGAAATAAATTCTCAAGTCATGGAGGACTTAAATACAATCATCAACGGACATTTATTTCCAACGGGAAATAAATTCAAACGCATTAAATGCCTGATAAGTGCATTAAATGTGATAAGCTATTATGATTTGTGGACAAGCCACGTTTTTTACCAGACTGTCAGATTTCAGAGTTCAAAGTCTTCTCTTGTCCAATCGGAACCAGCAGAAATTCAGGAATGTCAGAAAAGGGACTGTTTAACATGCTGCGTGAGAGGCACACACCTGCATGTGTCCAACGGACAAATCCCAAGAAATATTTATAAATAGTACCCTCCAGCAAACCCTAATTAGATACGTACATGCACAAGAAAAAGATCCAAACTTTGCTAAAATTATTTGAGAGAAAAGCTTATAAACTCCATAGCCAAAATTCTTTCAAGCTTTACATACACATTCCAAAGATAGTCAAAGATATCTCAAACATCTTCGTAGAAGAACCCCAAAACTCCTATTGAGGCATCCCCAGTTGTTTGAACTTCCCAACATCAAACAAACCCGTGACAAAACACTCAACATCTTTCATCCGTGTGAGAAAGTTTGTTGATTCACAAGCAGTTTTTTTGTGTAAAAGAAGCTTGTTGAAGAAGGCCTTCATTGGAGCTGAAGTCTGTGTGATCAAGGAGCTCAAGATCGTCTTTCCTTTCCTCTATCTTGTAGAAGTCTCTATGTGACTCTTCGAAATCATCTTAGTGGAATTCTTCCAAGTGCAAAGGAGAAGAAGGACGTAGTTACGATTACATCACCCAGTGAACCTTACAATATCTTGTGTCATTTACTGCTTTATTGCTTTAATTTACATTTTCATATTATATCTTTGAAAAGGCATTAAAACGGTTAAGCGACTATTGGTTAAAGAGAACGCTAAGCTTACAAAATCATTTCCGCTGTGCTAACCCTGATTAAGCGATTGAGACATTACCCTACTTTGGTAATGGTTGAAAGCATTAAGTCTAACTTATCTTATCTTAAGCGTCTGACCTAGTGCTAAGCTTACTAAGCTTTCAAATTCTTCAAAGTAAACGCTCAACCAAGCGTCTACATTTTCAAACGTCCAAAAGTCATTATAATAGGAAATTTTTTAAGTCGAAAAAGACTTCAGGGTCTATTCAACCCCCCCTCCCCTTTCTAGACCCTTTCGTATGTCACTTGGGACCAACAAAGGATCAACTCTTGGAATAAAAACGAAGATAACTCCTTAGGCTAGAATCTCACCATCTATTGAATTAGTTTACTTGTTTAATTTTACTTTTCTTAATTTTTAGTTTATTTTTAGTAATTTTTAGTTTAGTCAATTATAAAAAAAAAACCCTTTTATTTTACTTCTGTTTATTGAGAATTAAATCTGAACCAATCGCTGTGGATTCAACCTTGCTCATTGCTATCTACAAATTTATGAGTAGGAATTATTTTTGTGTGGATTCGACACCCATCAAATTTTAGCGCCTTTGCCGGGGATTGGTGCTTTTAGATTTATTTCTCATTATAGAGTTAATTTTTGTTGATTGTTCTGTTTTATGCCTCGATCTCTTCGTGCAGGTGAACTTCAATACAATCCTGAAATAGAAAAAATAGCTCGCCAACTACGAAAAGAAGCCAAGCAATGTGCTCAAGGAGTTCCATCTACTCCATCTCCCGGATTGAACTTAACTTTGGAATCGAGTTGTTGGGAATCGATACACGAAAAACGCAGCGGAATAAAATTTCGATTCCCGAAGCCATAGATCAATTTGGGCTATCGTTGATTTGAAACAAAAACAAGAAATACGCGAAAAGATTGACTAACCTCGTTGTAGCGTGTTTCGTTTCTTGATCTACCGTCTATAGCAGCAATCCCCAGGACTCCTGCCTCTAGATAATCACGCGCAAAATTTGCCAGAAATCTTCTCCTCCATCTCCAAATGGCGGCTAGAAGAGAAGAAAAGGGAGAGAATTTTCTCTCTACTTTATTGTGTAATTTTGGTGGCAACTAACAATAATTTCTTAACCTAAGTCTAAGTGTTGGAGAATTTAAATAGAATCCTCCTACTTGGACCTAGGTTACACGCCTCATAGGCCCATGTGGACAGCCAAGTGGGCTAAGTTGGCCCAGTCAACTTAGTCCACTATAATTTAATTACATTTCATATTTCATTTAATTTAATTAAATATGTATGTGATTAAATTAAAATTTAATTTAACCAAATTCATTTAACCTAGTTAAATAAATATTCAAATTAATTAATTTAATATTCCATTATTTAATCCAATTAAACAACTAGTTAAATTAATTCGTCCACTCAATTAATTTGTCCATCTAATGACAAATTACCAAAATGCCCCTCTAAGTACACAAAGTGATTTCCTGCTTATTCCTTGTAGTGCGACTCTCTAGGTTCGTCTTGATTGGCAATGGGAGGATACCAAAGGATGTGGGTGACACCTAGCCAGCCACGTGGCCCCACGTCGTAGCCCAACCAGGTACGAGATGACTATGTCACTACGAACCTCTTGACTATGAATTCCATATGAGTATAAGCCCTTCACTGATGTACCCCGATCGAGTGAGAGTCATGGAATATGTCAAACTCACATAACTCGATGCTATGCTACGAATCATAGTAACAGGAAAGGACATAACTGCCCTCTGTGTCCCACACGAGTCAGTTCTATTGCTTTGGCCAAAGACTTTCCATTTCAGTTACCTATGATCGCATAGGGTATCTGCTCGTTTACTTTCGAGACAGTGAATCCCTTCTTGGCAATCACTTCACAACTGCTACTTGCCCATTGGGATCGCACTTTGAGGTCGGCCATGAAGGTTTACATGAACAAAGAATAACGCCTTTCTATATTTATGATTAGGTGTATAATACAACTAAGTGCCCTGCTTAATCTAATTCCTCATTGGTATATGCGGGCACATTCCTAACAATCTCCCACTTGCACTCAATGCCAATTGCCATGGTATCTAATACCCATCTTCCGAAGATGTCAATCTAGCATTGCCTGTGATATTGGCTTGGTGAGTGGGCCATCCATGCTTTTGGATGCGGCTATTTTCTGCACGGCTATACAGCCTTTTTCTAACGATTTCTCCAATCATGTGATACTCTCTCTTAATGTGTTTAGACTCATCGCGAGACCTTGGTTCCCTTGCTCTACGCTACAGCTCTTTTGTTGTCACAGTGACAACAAGAGCCCCAGGCTAGGAACCATTTGAAGTGCCACCATGAACTTCAAAATCCAAACAATCTCCTTAGCAGCCTCTCTAAGGTAGCCTTATAATCACTCTCAGTAGTGGAAGCAGTGATGGTACTTTGCTTAAAACCCTACCAAGACTCTGTTCCACTGTTGAGGGTGAGTATAAACCCAGGTGTGGACTTTCAGTCATCCATGTCAGACATGTAATTGTCCATACTTTGTTTCCCATTTTTCATAGAAGAGAAACATATCCTTAGTTCTTTTTAAGTACTTTATGATACACGTTTGTTGACTATTCGGTGCTCTTTGCTCAGGTTAGCTTAAACCCAATTATTACGCTCATAGCGTAAGCTTTGTCCAGTCACGTACACTGTCTTGTGTACACAAGGCTACCCTCTGCTAAGGCATAGGTTTTCATATTCATCTCCTTTCGGCCTTCCTCACTATGAGGATTCGTCAATTTTTAGGGAGATGAACCCTCTGTCTCAAAAGCAAAAGCCCTTTCTCGGATCTTGCATCCTTAATCATTTTAGGATATTTTCTAAGTAAAGGTCTTGGGAAAGTTCGATCATTCTATTCGCTTTTTCCCTATAAAGACGAATTCCAAGGATACGAGTGATATTTCCCAAGTCTTTCATGGACAATGTTCTCGAGAATCGTGTATTGGCCAAAGTCAATAAGCCTACATCATTTCCTATAAGTAGAACATCGTCTATATATAGAACCTGAAATGATATATGGCTCCCACTGGTCTTCTACCAGACATTTGGTTTATCTTCATTTTGACATTCCCATAGTTCTTAACTATGTCATCAAAGCGAAGATTTTATTTACGAGAGGTCTGCTTAAGTCCATCAATGGGCTTGTTCAACTAGCAGAGTTTATGAAATTGGCTTTGGATATGAAACTCTTGGGCTATTCTTCATAGATGTCCTCCTCGAGGAATCTACTGAGGAATGTAGTCTTCACATCCATCTTCCAAATTCCACGGTCTAGATGTGTTGCTATGGCAAGCATGATTCTTATGGATTTGATCATGACTAGGAACAAAAGGGCTTCCTCATAGTCAATGCCCTTATTTTGACTATACCCTTTCACCATTAGCCTGGCCTAGCCATCCGCATCAATCTTTCTCTTGTACATCCACTTGTATCTGACGGGTACAATACCCTCGAGTGATCTATCAAAGTCTAGACTTAGTTCGAAGAAATCAAATTCATATCCTCTTTCATAACTTCACACCATCTCGTAGAGTCCATATCCACCATCATTTGGTCATAGGTAGATGGATCATATCCATGGTTTCTTTCTACTACAACATATACACTATGCTCATCTTACAGCAGATAACCATATCTCTCAGGCGGCTGAGATACTCTACCTAACCGACTCGTTGATGGTTGTGTCATAATGGGCTTGTTTTGTGTTTCTTGAATAGTAGTTCATTTTGTTCTTGAAGGACAATCTTTCTACCAGCTCCACTTTCCTAATCGAATTTAGAGAAAGTAATCCTCTAAGGATATGATGATCCTCTGATCATCATCTAAGTAAAAGAGGTATCTCGTAGGAAAGAATTTGGAGGGACATCTATTCAAGATGTACCTATGAGCAACGCATAATCGACGTTGAATTTGGGTAATCTTATACAGTTTTGTGTAGAACAAATCATGTCCAACATTGTTCAGTTCTTACATACTACTACACTATTCAACTTTGGTGTTGCTGGAAGTGTCAGCCGTGAAATCATGACATGTTCTCCTAAGAACGTGTTGAACATGGCATTCATATACTTGCACTATGCTCCAATAGTAGTGTCTTTCTATGATGCCATGTTCACCACCATGTACGTAGTATGCACCAAACCTTTTAAAATTTGAGTGGCCCCTTCAATATTTCCCGATGAAGGAAGATTTGGTCATCTTGCCCATATGATAAGATGATTACGTTTGGATAGGGATCTAATCCCAATGGGCTTGTACTCCCATGTTTCTCCTAACATATGTATCTTATACTCCCGAGACATGACCTAATCTTAGGCGCCATACAATATTTGGTTTGCTCCAAACATACTACTTACTCCAGTCAGGGTGTTCACGATACACTTATTCCAGACATTCAATTATTGTAAAAAATTTAGTAAGGATGCATTGTCCCCACATTTATTTCCAAAATAAACGTAAGTTATTACCAAACTTAAAGAAGCATCTTCTCTTGACCAAGTCAAGACTAAAGATTATGTTCTTACTTCCATTGGATAAACCAAACAATCATCCAAAACTACTACATGTCTAGAATTTTTAATAAAATAGAGGTGGATCCTATATGGATAACCATGACACTATGTCTGATTCCAACATTGATCACAACTCGTCCTTCTAGCTTTCTACTACTTTCTACATTCTGATTCCTTACTTTAATCCTGAGCACTAGCTCTGGAATACAGAATAGTAGAAATGAAGATAAGTGGTCATAAAACATTAGTTTCTAAAACCTAAAGTTCAATACCCGATGCGTCTCATAAAAGAGCCCCACTCGTCGTCCTTCCTTGGACACGAGGAATGCTTGCTTCAAGAACATATATCAAAGATTTTAAACCGAGGACTATCCTCTAGCTTCTCAGCCATTTGATGAGTTTTGGCTAGTAAGCACAATATTTCTTGAACAAAACATAACGGGTTGATATTCTAATAAGAGAGATAAAGAAATGCAGAAAAAATTCCAGATTCAATTAGTTCATTGTAATTATACCCAAGCAAAATTAGGACTTTAATTTTGACTTGGCTCCCACTACGTTTTTCAAATCATTGCACTCCCACTGCAATAATCAAAAATCTTGTTGGACAGATTTTGTAGCGAGTGATTGAGTTCTTCAATGATTCCAATGAGTTGCAACCTTTTTCGATATATGGCTCATTGAATCTTTGAAGTGGCGTTCCTCGCCAACCAGTCCAACTGATGGTTCAATCTTACTTTGGCTCAAGGATCACTTGACCGCAACCTTTTTCGATATATAAGTGGTGATCCATCTGAGTCAATACCCATCAACTCCTATCAATCTAACAATTAAATTTCACCTTGCAACCTTTTTCGATATATGGGGCGCAATTTGCTTAAACCGAAGGCATCTAATGCACTAAAGAGAATCAAGAATCATGTCGTAATGCATAACCCCCTTATTCCGGGACGACGCCATACACCAGACATGACCTCGTTTCTCTAAAGTTTGATGGAGAGCCAGGATATCAAATATCCTTTACTTACTTAGTATTTAAATTTTGGGAGAATTTGAATATTATGAAAAGGGTCTCACTTTGCACATTAGTAAGTTTAGCGCAGATATATCAAATATAAAGCGTAGTATGTCCTAGAAGTACTAACAACACACTTATCCATGGACTTATCTAGATTAGCCCAAGTCAATGGGCCAATCAAAAGGGAAGGGACCTATCTATTACATAAAGCTTCCACCTATAGAGGAATCTAATTCTGGCTGCAAGCTCCAAGTGGGTCCACCAAGCTCCTCTGGGCCTATCTCTAATAAATACAAAGAAAAGCCTATACAGAAATCTAAGCATAAATTAAAGATACAAACTGGGAAGCTCATACCGGCCCAATACAACCCAGATAAAATAAAAACAAGCCCTAAGTCCATGGACAGTGTCACCCATCACATAAAACAAGCACATGACGAGATATAAGCATATATGTGATGATAATATTAAATCTAATTTAATAAATAATTAAATCTAATTTAATTTAAGTTGGATCGAAAATCTAACTCATAAAATCAAATCCAATTTAATTTTAATGAGAAAATAAAGTTCACACAATTCTTATGGGCTTATAAGATTAAATCCCATTTAATCAAAATCTAATTTAATTTAATTTCATTTGGAAATTAAATCCAATTTAACTTACACTAGAGGATTAAATTTAATCCTTGTAGAAATTAAATGCCATAAGAAGAATATAATCCAATTTAATTCATGGTGAAATTAATTTCAATTTTATTGTAGGGCTTAAAAGATTAAAACTTATTTAATCTTTATCGAAATAAAGACTAACAATATTTCTATGGGCATTTGAATCATTGCTAAGTCTAACTTAATCAAGTTCAAATTAAATCTAATTTAATTTGGATGAGTAAATTAAATAAAAATTAATTATCAACAAAATCAAATCACATTCAATTTTGTTCGATGAATTAAGACTTTATTTAATTTCAAGCAAATCAAATACAATTCAATTTTATCAAATTCAATTTAATAAATCAAATTTACTTTGATTCACAATTGAGGCTTTGACATTGTCAAGGGAGAAGGAGGGCCCAATTACTATAATCGGGTTTGGGTCTTACCCGATTGCTAATTCAATTTGCTATTGGGTCCAAGCCCAATTTTAACTCAATCTAATTGAAATAATTAGTATTGGATCAAGCCCAATGCACAATTGAATTTTAATTGATGATGGGCTAAGCTCAACACTCAATTTAATTAATTGTGGTTGGGCCATTCCAAGCTCGCAATATAATTAATTCATGTCGGGCTTAATCCAAAATTCAATTTAGATGATGAGATCAAATACAATTTAAGTTTGTCGAGTAAATTAAATCTAATTTAATTAAAACAAAACTAAATTATTTAATCTTGAAGAAGACAATTAATCTTGAAAAGAGAAATGAACCCAATTAATTGCTTAATTAGGTATGGGTCAAACCCAATTTTAATATAATTGAATGGCACTGGGTCAAGACCCAAATTAATTCAATTGGGTGTTATTGGGTCAAATCCACAAATAAAACACCTTATTCATTAAAAGTGTTGGGCCAAACACAACTTACTCGTTACATGTCGGGCCAAGCCCAACTCTAAAATTAACATCTCTTGTATTGGGTCAAGCCCAACACAATTCAAAGACTGTTGGGCTTGGCCCAACTCTCACAAGCTGCTATCCTAGAGGCAGCAGCCATCATCTTCCTTCATCATCGTCATCACCGTGCCGTCGACGGCGACTGCTGCAGCGCCCTGCGCCGCCGCCTCCTTCCTCTATTCATCTGATTACCACCGCCACCGGAGCAGTACGGAAGATATGAAACTGCAGCCTATTTCAGCCACAAAATCGCGTTCTCCATAACTGCTGCCTCCTGCATTTTTTCGGGGATGATTTCAGCCGCCTCAAAGGTAGAGAAGAGCGGCGCTTCCAGCGCTACCCTTTTCGAGATATCAGCGCCGCCTTACACCACTACACATTCGCACAGCGGAGTTGCTACTGCCGTGGGCTCGGGTAGCATTGCTGCCGCGCCACACGGTGGTTCTCCGCCCATCCCAATTCTACCATTAACACCCCATACTCAAACCTCAAAAATTCAGTTTCAAACCCATCACAGATTCAAGCCAAAAAAAAAAAAAAAAAAAACCAGTTTTCAGATTCAATTCATCAAGCCCAGATATGAAGAAATTCAATTTCAGTGAAGAAACAAAATTTCAGCCCCCTTTTTCAATCCACACAATAATTCCGAATTTAATCCCCATTTCAAAATCAACTTAATTTTCAGAATTTCAATCCATAATATACGATTCCAAAATCATACAATTGCGTATCAAACATGAATATCAAATAATCATATGAATTCACATACTAAAAATCAACGAAGCCATAAATTTGGCTCTGATGCCACTGTTGGGAATAAAATTTTGATTCCCGAAGCCATGGATCAATTTGGGCTATCGTTGATTTGAAACAAAAACAAGAAATACGCAAAAAGATTGATTAACCTCGTTGTAGCGTGTTTCATTTCTTGATCTACCATCTATAGCAACAATCCCCAGGACTCCTGGCTCTAGATAATCACGCGCGGAATTTGCCGAAAATCTTCCTCCTCCATCTCCAAATGGCGGCTAGAAGAGAAGAAGAGGGAGAGAATTTTCTCTCTACTTTACTGTGTAATTTTGGTGGCAACTAATAATAATTTCTTAACCAAACTCTAAGTGTTGGAGGATTTAAATAGAATCCTCCTACTTGGACCTAGGTTACATGCCTCATAGGCCTATATGGACAGCCAAGTAGGCTAAGTTGGTCCAATCAACTTAGTCCACTTTAATTTAATTACATTTCATATTAATCTAATGAAATATGTATGTGATTAAATTAATATTTAATTTAACCAAATTCATTTAACCTAGTCAAAATAAATATTCAAATTAATTAATTTAATGTTCCATTATTTAATCCAATTAAACAACTAATTAAATTAGGGGATAATTGCATATTCTAACCTCGTGAAACACGAAACCTACACACATCCCCCCCTGTGTTAAAAAAATAGCCTGAAATGCCCCTATGTTTTTCAAAACCCTGCACGAAACCCCCAACCCTGCTTCAAATACACTGCGCGTGAATGCTACCTTCCGCGAATTTAACACGGATTGGGGGTTTCGCGCAGGGTTTTGAAAATCATAGGGTTATTTCAGGCTATTTTTTTAACACAGAGTGATGCATGCAGGTTTCATGTGTCACAAGGGTATGATATGCAATTATCCCTTAAATTAATTCGTCCACTCAATCAATTTGTCCATCTAATGACAAATTACCAAAATGCCCCTCTAAGTACACAAAGTGATTCCCTGCTTATTCCTTGTAGCGCGACTCTCTAGGTTCATCTTGATTGGCAATGGGAGGAAACCAAAGGATGTGGGTGACACCTAAGCAACCCCGTGGCCCCACGTCGTAGCCCAACCAAGTACGAAATGACTATGTCACTACGAACCTCTTGACTATGAATTCCACATGAGTATAAGCCCTTTATTGATGTACCCCGATCGAGCGAGAGTCATGGAATATGTCAAACTCACATAACTCGATGCTATGCTATGAATCATAGTAACATGAAATGACATAACTGCCCTCCGTGTCCCACACGAGCCAGTTCTATTGCTTTGGCCAAAGATTTTCCATTTCAGTTACCTATGATCGCATAGGGTATCTGCTCGTTTACTTTCAAGACAGTGAATCTCTTCTTGGCAATCACTTCACAACTGCTACTTGCCCATTGGGATCGCACTTCGAGTTCGGCCCCACCAATGAGTGAATTGGGCCTAACTACTCTAGTAACAGATCCAACGTCAAAAGCACATCGTGATAGTGAATCCTCAAGTCAAAGGCTCACGCATACTATCATAGTCAGTAATCCAATCATTGACATTCACTGAGTAAACACCCATGTGATCGGATTACTGCGTACCGTGTTCAAATACATCAATTCCATTAACGTATCTTTGACACAAACTCCCATTATCCCATAGTGTTCGACTAGCACTGTTTGTTAGAGCATGTGTCATACAAATCTATTTAAATCTTAATGCCCAATGAAGATTCTTTCACTTGCGAACCCTTTTAAGTGTTCAAGTACCAAGTCCTTCCAGTGCCCTTCTCCTCATCCCATAAAGAGTGGAAGACTTGCCTTGAGACACATGGACTAATTATTTGTTCATTACTTATAAATGCCATGAAGGTTTACATGAACAAAGATAACACCTTTCTATATTTATGATTAGGTGTATAATACAACTAAGTGCCGTGCTTAATCTAATTCCTCATTGGCATATGAGGGCACATTCCTAGCATGAGTGACACATCCAGTGATTCAGAAGAGGAACTTGAAGTCATGGCCAATGCCAACGAAAGAACTTTAAGGGAGTTATCCTTGCTAAACATGAGCCAAAAACCTCTTTGCAATCAATATCCTACCCTTGAGGTAGATTTTGAATTAAAATCTGGCCTTATTCACTTACTTCGTAATTTTTGTGGTCTTGTAGGAAAAGATCCCCACAGACAGTTGAAAGAATTCCATATGGTCTGTTCAACGATGAAACCAAGGAATGTCACTGAAGACCAAATGAAACTGAGGGCTTTTCCGTTTTCACTACCTGACAGAGGTAAGGACTGGCTTTATTATCTACCTTCTGGTTCAATCGAGACATGGACCGAAATGAAGAAACAATTTTTGGAGAAATTCGTCCTTGCCTCACGAGTTGCCAACATAAGGAAAGAGATATGCGGGATTAGGCAAATCAGTGGAGAATCGTTATATGAGTACTGGGAGTGGTTTAAACAACTAGTAGCCAGTTGTTCACAACACCAAATTCCTGAACAACTTCTGATCCAGTATTTCTATGAAGGTTTATCAACCATGGAGAGGAATATGATAGATGCTGCGAGTGGAGGCGCACTGGTACACAAAACTCCCACGGAAGCAAGAAATCTGATCTCCAACATGGCTGCCAACACCCAACAGTTTAGCACTTGACAAGATACTGCACTGAAGGGGGTGAATGAGGTGAATTTCGCATCAATGAATCAACATCTGGATGATTTGACTTCCTTAGTTCAAAAATTAGTCGTGGTGAATACACAGCAAATGAAGGCATCTGGTATTTGCTTCAATCCTAGTTATACTGCTGAGGTGTGTCCTACACTTGAAGAGGAGCCACACGAACAAGCCAATGCTGTTGGATTTACGGGTGCTCCACAGAGAAAGTATGATCCCTTCTCCAACACCTACAATCCTGGGTGGAGGGACCATCCTAATTTGAGTTATGATCCACGGTCTATTGGTTTCCAACTATCATATCAATCCAGACAACAAGCACCACCACCTCAGCGATCTTCCAACCCACAAGGTATATCTTTAGAAGAAATTGTTAAATCATTAGCAACCAACACACAACAATTTCAACAAGAGACAAGGACTAGTATACAACATTTGGAGAGCCAAATGAGTCCGTTAGCCACAACTGTGAATGGGTTGGTTTCCCAAAGATCGAGTAAACTACCCTCTCAACCCGTAGTGAATCCAAAGCAGAATGTTAGTGCAGTCACTTTGAGAAGTGAAAAGTGGTTACAAGAGCTCAAGAAAATTATAATACCTCCACCATTTCCTAGTAGGTTTGCTAACTCTAAACGTAAGGTGAAGAAGAGTTAGAGAAGAAATCAGTGGAATCTCAACTCATCAAATCGACTAAGACACATAGCGAGCAAATCAAGCTAATTGAGGTACCTCCTCCATTTCCTGGTGAGTTTGTAGAATATGAGAAGGAAGAGCTAGAAAAGAAAATTCTAGAAACTCCCCAAAAAAATGAGGTAAATATATTTGCAGTACTTCAAAAGAAATTACCTATTAGGAATTTCATATTAGATGTTTTGATGATGACAAGATACGATTTTATGTTAGACCCCAAAAGAATGTAAGCTTATATTTTCATAGAACAATTGTATAAGCGTTTGAAAGGTTGTAATTTTATTAAACTTGTAAATTTTATCTTTGTAGATTTTAGACTAAGTATTGGATACTAAGTCGCTAGTAGAATTCTAGGTGAGTCTATTAGAGATGAAGTTGAAGATCAGCGTCTGAAGTCAAACAAAGATGAAGATTTTCTCTTAAGCGATTGGCAATCACTATGGACTGTTTCAGGATTTATAAATCAAGCGCTCAAAGCACTCAAGCAATTAAGAAGATCAGATTCACCTGAATAAGTTCCTTAGTCACTAAGGACTTAAATGCAATCATTTAACGGGCATTTATTTCCAACGGGAAATAAATGCAAATGCATTAAATGCTTGATAAGAGCATTAAATTTGATAAGGACAGATTGTATACGGAGCAAGCTACCTATTGGCTTAGACAGTCAGAATTTCAGAGTTCAAACCTGCCACATCCAATTGGAACCAGCAGGATTTCAGGAATGTCAGAGAAAAGGTATGACTCACTCGCACGTGAGAGGCACGCACCTACATGTGTCCAACGGACAAATCCCAAGAAAATGTCTATAAATACCTTACCCAACCACCCTAAAATAACACGCACATAAACAAGAAAGTCAAAACTTTGCTGAAATATTTCTCTCAAGAAAAGCTTCGAAACTCCATAGCCAAAATTCTTTCAAGATTTCTACATACATTCTAGACAGTTACAGATATCTCAAACATCTTCAAAGAAGAACCATACACTTTTATTGAGATATCCTAAGTTGTTTGAACTTCCTAAAATCAAACAAACCCTTGATCAAAACCCTCAACCTCATCTATCTATGTGAAGAAGTTGTTGACTCTACAAGCAGTATTTCTGAGTGAGAGAAGCTTGTTGGTGAAGATCTTCATTGGTGCTGAAGTCTGTGTGATCAAGGAGCCCAAGATCATCATCCCCACCTCTATTTTGTAGACGACTCTGTGTGATCCTTCGATAATCAATTTAGTTAAATTCCTCCAAGTGTTCAAGAAGGACGTAGCTGAGATTACACCACCCAGTGAACCTTACAAATTCTTGTGTCCTTTACTATTTTATTGTCTTACTTTATGTTCTATCAATCATTTTGAAAAAGACAAGTAAACGGTTAAGCGACTATTTAACCAAAACGAACGCTAAAGCTTTAAAATTATTTTCGTTGTGCTAACCCTGATTAAGCGATCTAAGCTTTACCCTACTTTAGTAAATTGCTAAAATCACTAAGTCTAAGTTATCTTTTCTGTAGTGCCTGACCAGCGCTCAGCTCTCTAAGCGTTCAAATCTTTCAAAGTGATACGAAAGTTTTTGAAGTCGAAGAAGACTTCAGGGTCTATTCACCCCCCCCCCCCCACTTCTAGACCCTTTCGTATGCCACTTGGGACAATCAAGTGGTATCAGAGCGGTTGAAGTAGAAACCTAAGTATTTCCGAGCGTAACTGCTTGTTTAGATCCATTTTTCTAAAACATAGTAGCTTTATTTATTTTAATCTTATATCATGGCTTTTAACAAGATGCCTAAGCTGGTTGAATCAAACTATGATTCATGGAAACTTAGAGCATTCACATATTTATGTTCATGTGATAATGAAATGTGTGATGTAATTACAGTTGGCCCCATTCAGATCATGAAAGTTGTAACTCGAGCCCCTGGAGCGACTGAGGCTGCTCCAGATGGTTATGTCGAGAAGCTTAAGTTAGAATGGAAGCCAGACGATAAGAAAATAGCGAATCTAGATAATGTTGGATGAAGTGCACTATACTCAGCATTAGGAGACAACGATGCATTGTTCAACAAGATCAAACAATGTAAGACTTCAAAAGAGATATGGGATAAGTTGGCCATCGTGTGTGAAGGTTCAGCACAGATGAAGGAGAACAAGCTCTCCATAGCCATGCAAAGATTCGAGCATTTCAATATGCAGCCCAACGAGACTCTAGAACTTTTGGACGCAAGGTTTACTTTGCTCATCACAGAGTTAGCACAAGGAGTTGACTAACAAGGAAATGGTCAACAAGATATTTAGAAGTCTTCCAAGAAAGTATTTGATCAAGACGGTTTCCATGAGAGAATCACAAACGTTGGAAACTCTAACTCCGGAACATGTATTTTCAGAGTTGAAGGCATTTGAGTTTGAACTAGGAGAAGTCAGCGACACAACGACTTCTACATCAGTGACTGGATCAGGAGCCCTGATAGCTACTACAAAGATCAAGGGAAAGTCAGTCAGTGAGGTGAAAGCGACAGAATCGAATGAGAAAAAGGAAATGGCTTTGTTGGTTATGAAATTTCTAAGGTACGAAAAGAGAAACCCTAGTGGACAGACTTCATTTCAAACCCTTCCTCCTGCACCAGCGCCTCGGTATCAAGGGCCAGTGTCTTCTGCTCCTCAGCCTCCAGCACCAGTTCCATATCAAGTGATTAACCACTAAATAGAAAATGGAAACTAATTTGTGTTACAATTGCAGGATACCAGGGCACTACCAGGTAAATTGCCCTTATCCGAATGTATCTAAGCCCACAAGGCAAGATTATGCGGATAGAAACCAATTCAGGAGCAACCTTCGCCAACAAGGTTTGCTAGCAGAATCTGAACCATTCTTCGCACCTGAAGAGGATCTGGAATCCTCAGATGAAAGCAGTGATGATGAGCCAACAAGCAACTCAGCGTTAATTTGTCTTATGGCGAGAGATGAAGAAGCGTCTGATGACTCGTTGTCTAAGGTACCTAGAGCCAACACCGATACTTTAGTTTGGTACATTGTTAGTGGGTCGTCAAGGTACATGACTGGCTCAAAAGATCTTTTGGTCAATTATCGTGCAACCAACGGTCCTCAAGTTATATTTGGTGATAACTCCAAAGGTAAAACCAAAGGTATAGGTATCATGCATAGGGGGAACGTCATGATTAGTGGTGTATATTATGTTGAGGGTCTTAAGCATAATTTGTTGAGCATTAGTTAATTTTGTGATAAAGGCTTTGAAGTCAAATTCTCAAGCGACTGTTGCAATGTTAACGACGCTAAGACTAAGTCTACTAAATTAAGAGGAAAAAGAACAAACAATGTGTATTTAGTGGATTGGGATTCAACAATAGATAACAACCCCACATGCTTTGTTGCTAAAAGTCAAAATAAATTGGGTTGGTTATGGCATAGAAAAATGAATCACCTCAACTTTAAGGCAATCTCTCAGTTAATATCGCTAATGTAGTAGAGGGATTACCTAAAGGTTCCTTTCAGAAAAATCGCTTATGTGATGCATGTCAAATGGGTAAACAAGTTAAATCATCTTTTAAGAAGAAACCATGCCTATCTACTTCTAGAATTCTTGAACTGTTGCATTTAGATTTGTTTGGTTCTATTTAAATCATGAGTGTTAGTGGTAAAACGTATTCGCTAGTAATAGTTGATGATTTATCTCGCTATACATGTGTAGAATTTCTAGCGACCAAAGATGAAACTAGTGTCAAGCTCATAGAGCTAATCCGCCAATTACAAAATTCAAAAGATTTAAAGGTGACGAGAATTAGAAGCGATAGAGGAACTGAATTTACTAACCAATTTGTTGAGAAGTTTTGCACAGATTTTGGAATACTTCATGAGTATTCTGCACCTAGAACACCTCAACAGAATAGAGTTTCCGAGCGACGGAACAGGATGCTTAAAGAAGCCGCTAGAACGATGTTAGCAGAGTCCAAGCTGCCTCAAAGGTTTTGGGCCGAAGCCATCAATACCGCTTGCTACACTCAGAACCGGTGTATGATCAACAAGCAACATGAGAAGACTCCATATGAGTTGTGGAAGGGAAGTAAGCCTAACGTTTCATATTTTCATGTATTTGGTTCAAAATGTTTCATTCATAACAATGGATCCCAAAGTCTAAAGACATTTGATCCTAAAGTGGATGAGGGAATCTTTCTAGGCTACGCCAAGAATGGAAAGAGTTTTGGCATCCTAAATAAGATCAAATCAAAGGTTGAAGAATCCATTCATGTTGTGTTTGATGATGCTAACCAAGAACAGAGTAAGGTTAACCTGATGATGTAGGAATTGAAGAGCTTGCCCAACAAGCGTCACAAATCAATCTTGCTGATGATAGTGATGATGATGAGGATGATGAGATCTTTGTGTCTAATCCTAAGGTTACTCGTGAGGTTACTAATGATGACATTGTCAGAATCACTGATGATCATGGAGAAAATGATCATCAAGAGCAAATTGGAACTGTGAATGATGCAGCGACTGCGCAAGAGATAAATGAGGGACAAGCGATTGATAATCAAGAATCTCTCAACCCGTTCCAACCAAATCATAAATGTCTTAGAGAACTAGGGCCGCTACAATCAATGAGGCCATGTTCGCAAGTTTTTTTATCTCAAATGGAACCAAAGAAAGTGGATGAAACGCTCAGTGATTCAAGTTGGGTATAAGCGATGAAAGAAGAGCTTAACCAATTTGAGAGAAGCAAGGTTTGGACGTTAGTACCAAGACCAACTCACCACGGAGTTATTGGGACTAGATGGGTTTTTAGGAACAAAATGAATGAAGATGGCATTGTTATAAGAAACAAAGCCAGATTAGTCGCTCAGGGTAATTGCCAAGAAGAGGGTATTGATTTTGATGAGACGTATGCCCCAGTAGCCCGTCTTGAAGCAATTCGGATGTTCCTAGCATTTGCCGTATTCAACAAATTCACAGTGTACCAAATGGAAGTGAAGAGTGCTTTCCTGAATGATAAACTCCAAGAAGAAGTATATGTGGAGCAACCACCAGGATTCATCAACAACCATGGAAAAAGTATGGTCTACAAATTAGATAAGGCACTTTACCGCCTTAAACAAGCACCAAGAGCAGGGTATGACACTCTCTCTATCTTCCTTATAGGTAAAGGTTTTTCAAAAGGCAACGTTGATACAACGTTATTTAAAATTACCCATCATGAAGATATTCTCTTAGTCCAAATTTATGTTAATGATATTATATTCAGATCTACTAATAAGCGATTGTGTGAGAAATTTTCGAAAATTATGCAAGATCAATTTGAAATGAGCATGATGGCTGAATTAACTTTCTTCTTAGGATTACAAGTTAAACAACTCCCTAATGGCATATTTATTAACCAAGCTAAATATACAAGAGATATGATTAAGAAATTTGGTATGAAAAATGCATCATCTTCAAAAATTCCAATGAGCCAAACGCTTAAGTTAGATAAACATGAAAGTGGGAAGAAAATTGATATCACTAATTATAGAGGTATCATTGGATCACTTCTTTATCTTACTGCTAGTAGACCTGATATTATGTTTTCGCTATGCATGTGTGCATGCTTTCAAGCTGGTCCTTTTCGGTATACATGTGTGCACGCTTTCAAGCTGATCCAAAAGAATCACACTTAATTGCTACCAAGAAGATCCTTAAATACCTAAAAGGCACACAAAATGTGGGCTTATGGTATCCAAGGGACTCTCCTTTTGAATTAATTGGTTATTCAAACGCAGATTTTGTAGGATGCAAAATAGATAGAAAGAGTACTAGTGGTACATATCAATTTCTAGGTGATAGACTAGTTTCGTGGCATAGTAAGAAACAACAATCCATAGCGACTTCTACCGCTGAGGCAGAGTATGTAGCCGCTGGAGGCTGTTGTGCACAAATCTTTTGGATGAGGCAACAACTTAGAGATTATGGAATAATCTTAGGTCCTACCCCAATCCATTGTGATAACCAAAGCGCTTTAGCTATGACCCAAAATCCAGTTCTTCATTCTAGAACTAAACACATTGACATTCGCTACCATTTCTTGTGTGACCATGTTCAAAAGAAAGATATCTCCATGCACTTCATTGGTACTGACAAACAACTGGCAGATATCTCCACCAAAGCGCTCAACGAACAACGCTTTCTCACTTTGAGAAGTGAACTAGGTATGATTGATTTAAACGCTTAAATCATAAAGCATCATATCTTCTATAGGCATATAATCTAGGGGGAATCGACTTTATTATATTATCTCAAGCGATTTCAAAATTTAAATGAGTTATCAATTTTAGAGGGAACTTTAAAATTGTACTTATATCAATCAATAAGCATCTATGATCAAAAATAATTTTCAAAATTCTGTGCATTGATCATTATCGTTTATCTATTATGCATGACAAAATCAATCTCTAAGAAAATTAAATGAAAATATTTTTTCAAGCGATTGAATGTTATTAAAGACTTCAGCGTTAAGAATGTTCCCACTTAAACGCTAGGTAACTTTTTCTAAAATTCATGCATTGTTTCCATCGCTAAAAGGTAGCGTGTGGATAAGTCCAAAAGATAAGATTTGACAACTGCCCACGCGCTCCTATCAAATCAAACTGTCGGTTAATGATTCCTATAAATAGACGGTTCAGTAACTGCGCATGTCTGGGTATGTGTCAGTGCACCATTAGGCGCGTGCAACTCACGCTGAACATTTTCAAAATTTCAAACATTTTTGAAAAGTAACTGCGAACTCCAAAAAGCTTATATTTCACAGCAGTTATCCTATTTTACCGCATTTTTTAAATCCGTATTCATGACTTAACAGCTCAGATTCAATTTTTGGTATTTCTGAAATTAATTTCTTAATACGTGGCATTTATCTAGGCTATTGAAGAGTTATTTTTTGCCTCTATTTATACCCTCCATGATTCTACAGAAAATCTTTATCACTTTCAAACTTTATTTGCTGTAAAAACTCTCTCTCGAGGCAAAAAGTGTTAGGAATTCCATTGTTAGATGTTTTGATGATGACAAGATAGGATCTCATGTTAGACCCCAAAAGAATGTAAGTTTATACTTTCATAGAATATATGTATAAGCGTTTGAAAGTGTATTACTTTGTTAGGCTTGTAATTTTTATCTTTGTAGATTTTAGACTAAGTATTAGATACCGAGTCACTAATAGAATTCTAGGTGAGTCTATTATAGATGAAGTTGAAGATCAGCGTCTGAAGTCAAGAGAAGATGAAGATTTGTCTTAAGCGTCTGTCATACACTTAAGAGTTTATTTCAGGAGTTATGAATCAAGCGTTCGAGAGAATGTTCTTAGCGCCTAGCTAACGCTAAAGGACTGTTCAGGAAGTGTGAACCGAGAGCTCAGATACTCAAGCGTTCATCAAAAGGATTCACCTGAAATACATCCTCAAGTCATCTAATCCTCAACGGTCATTTATTTCCAGCTGGAAATAAATTCGAGTGCATTAAATGCGATCTGACTTGTGGACAAGCCACCTTTTGACTAGACTGTCAGCTCTTCAAGTTCAACCTGCTCCTGTCAAATCGGATTCAGCAGAAATTAAGGAATGTCAGAAAAGGGACTATTTGCGCTCAATTGTGTCTGACACGCTAAAAGCTAACGTGCTATTGTAGCAAGTGCACTAGTCGTGTGTAGTAATAAATGGACGGTAAGTCCGGATTGTCGAACCACAAGGACTTGAATTCTAGTTTAAGATTTGTAATGAAGTGAATAAACAAAGTAAGAATAAATTCAAATAAAATTTGTAAAGAACAAGAACAAAGATGAGCAAGTGATTTAAAACCAATTATAAAGGGAGACTAAGGCACATGCTAGGTTCAAATTGATCAAATATACTTATAAAGGTTCTTGTTGAAGGATTACACTTATATTGTTATGGTGAGAGCTCCGAGGGTAGAGAATAACCGATGTCTCGCGTATAAACTCCTATGCTTAGATCGTGATTTCCAAAATATTCCTATCCGAAAATCTAACCACTAAACATGCATTAACTTACTAGAGCTCACTCGATTTGAATCGAACAACTTCACCCGGGAATCTTTACCTATGTCTAGGGCAATTCCTCATTAGTTGCGGGTCATGATGTGAATTTCTTGCACCCTAAGTCAATTTTCTCCCAAAATATTCACCTAGGCATAAGATTCTAACATATAGTGATTAGTATATGCAAGATAAGTAGAACATCAATTCACATCACATAACAATATAAGAATAACCTCAACAATCATCTATTATAAACATAAATCACAATTTGGTCTTACATGGCCCTAGTCTTACGAATTTAGTTCATAATTGAAAGCATAAAAGACATAAGAGGAATATTCATAGACATAAATGAAATGAAAAGCTCTTAAAAACTCCCTAAATGGTAAATGATGATGGATCTTGAAATTGAGCCTTCAATCGCCAAGCTCTTTTCCTTTCTCTAGTTTTCCCCTCTCTCTCAATGATGAAGAATGGTGATGAATGATGGTGAAATCAGATTAGGGGCTGCCCCCCTCTCTCATTTCATTCATAAGAATGCAAGAGATGATTGCCTTTATAGGTGTATATTCTTCTTCCTCCCATGTGTTGTTCCTCTCTTGTGTCCTCCATTACTCTAAAGTGTGTAGTATAAAATTCCATAAAATAAATCTACCAAGAAACACACTTATGACACCCCCTCAACACATGTGCTAACATTTTGGCTTTAAACATTCTTCCCTACAAAAGATGCTGAACTTTTGGCTAAAAGTAATCAAATTCCGGACGACGCGGCGCCCAGGCGTGGGTATTTTGGCGCCTAGGCGCGGTTTTGCGAAGTCTGGGCAGTTTTCTTGTTTTTCTGCGCAGCAATCGTATTTCCTTCATAAATCTTTCCACAGACCTCTGATTTGAATGATTCAAGTTCCCACGTGTAGCTAAGACATAGAGCTACAACTGTGTTGAAGGAAACTTTATCCAATTCGGTCTCTAAATGTACAAATTGTGCGCTCAACCGTGGCAAGTGTTACGAAATCCGCGCCCAGGCGTGGATATGATGGCGCCTAGGCACGGGAGTGCGAAGCAAATACTCGGAACTGGATGTCAGATGCGTCTGGGCGTGGTTGGAAGGGCGCTTGGGCGTGGTAAGCCGAAAGCCTGAACCGTTTTCTTGGTTTTCAGCGCAGCAATCGTGTTTTCTTCATAACTTTCTCCACGGACCTCCGATATGAATGATTCAAGTTGCCAAATGAAGCTAACAAAGCGATATACAACTTTGTTGAAGGAAACTTCCTCAAATTCGACATCAAAATATACATAAATTCTGTATTTGCGCGCGTTATTCCTCTATTGTAGTAATTTTCCACCTTTAATCGATAAGCACACAAATTAAACTCAAATGTGGTATAAATCATGCATAAACCAATACAAATCCAATAAATATGAGGCTCTAAAACATGTAAATTCACACCCTATCAGTGTCCAAGGGACAAATCCCAAGAAACCCTATAAATAGTACCCTTCAGCTATCTCTGTGTGTGCGTGAAAGACGTAAATGTGAAAGAGAGCTGAGAAATAATTTGAGAGAAAAGCTTGCAAACCCCATAGCCAAAATCCTTCAAGCTTCTCAAATACATTCCAGACAGTCACCAGATATCTCAAATCTTTTCCAAAGAAGAAACCTAAATTCTTACTGAGATATCCTAAGTTGTTTGAACTTCCCAACATCAAACAAACCTGTTACAATAAACCCTCAACACCTTTCATCTGAGTGAGAAAGATTGTTGACTTCCACAAGCAGTATTTTTGAGTAAGAGAAGCTTGTTGAAGAAAGGTCTTTATTGGAGCTGAAGTCTGTGTGATCAAGGAGCTCAAGGCCATCTTGGAGAAGATCTTTATTGGAGCTGAAATCTGTGTGATCAAGGAGCTCGAGATCGTCTTTCCAGAAGCAGAGGATTAAAGTGGCTTGTAGCAGAAATCTGTGTGACCAAGGAGCTCAAGTCATCTATATCCATCTCTTCCTTTGTCCCTACATTGTAGAAGTCTCTGTGTGAATCTTCGAGAATCAATTTAGTGGATTGCCTCCAAGTGCATAGGAGAAGAAGGACGTAGCTGGGATTACACCACCCAGTGAACCTTACAAATTATTGTGTTATTTACTGTTTTATTTGCTTTATTTACAGTTGCACAATATACCTTGAAAAGGCATATAAAATAGTCAAGCGTCTAATTTAAGTCGAAGAGAACACTAAGCTTTCAAATCAGTCTTAAGAGCTTGACTAAGCGCTAAGCACTCTAAGCGTTCAAAACGTTTTAAAGAAAAGCAACTAAGGAAAACTTTGTGACGCTAAAGCTTTCAAAGAGAAGACTCCAAAAATTATTCCGCTGTGCTAACACTGATTAAAGAACTGAACGCTTAAACCTACTTGGTTAAAGTATTCAAATCTTGAAGTCTAAGTTAACTTTCTAAAAACAGTCTTCATTAGACGCTTCGCCAAAGCGCCTATATTTTAAGTGAATGCTTAAGTCAAGAGTTAGACAATTCAAGCGTCTACTATTTCAAGCGTCCAAAAACCATTTTAATACGAAACTTTTTGAAGTCGAAAAAGACTTCAGGGTCTATTCAACCCCCCCCCCTTCTAGACCCTTTCGTATGCCTCTTGGGACCAACAAAAAGATTTCTTTCTAACTCTCTCAAAAAAAGCTTCAAACCCTCATCAATGGCACCACCAAAGTCTTCCAAAACTACCATCGAAAAATTTGCCAAACCTGAGAAACCAGTGACAGTCAATGCTGAATTCCTGGTAAACTGGGAATATCTCTTCGAAAACCAGAACTTTCCTTTGAGCAACATTCTTCTTCTCATTCAAGAATCAGGTCTAAGAAACATTCTAACCTCCCATTCAAACCTTCATGATGAAGAAACTTTGTTCTTCTTTAACCATGCTAAGATTTCAGACGATGGAAATTCTATTTCCTGGGTCTTTCCCTTTGCCGACGATGGAAATTCTATTTCCTGGGTCTTTCCCTTTGCCAAAGAGACCTTCGTTCTCACCCCTCAACTTGTATCTTTCCTACTTCAACTACCCAATGATGACGGAGAAGTTGGAGAAGTCACTCTTGGAGATACGACCAAGATCTGAGAACTGGTTAAGAAAGATGAAGTAGACGCTGCATATGAACCGAACTTCAAGAAGAATGACATGAAAGGGGAATATGTCATTCTAGCTGACATCTGCTCCAAGATGATCGAGTGCAGGAATTAGTTTCGACAAGATCTCAAACATTCAATACAAGATGATGACTGCCATTTTGATCAAGTTGAAAATCAATTGGTCTCAGTATGTTTTTAATCTCTTTAAGGCAGCGATGGCCAAGTCTGTTAATACCAAGCCTTATGGGATTATTTTGAGTTTAGTGTTAAGCGCTAGCGGTTTCGTCAACACCGCTAGTAAGAAAGTCCCAACGCTTAAGTTCTTCGGTAAGAAGATGATCGCCGAGTTGCTGAAACCCAAGCGACGGGGTGGAGCATCTGTTCCCAAGGAGGAATGTGAGCGACTTCTTGCAGAAGGAGTTATTCGGAACGATGATGAAGAGCAAGCGACTTCGTCTTCATCATCATCAGAAGAGGAAGTAATGGTAAAGCCACCTAAAAGAAAAATCGCTTTGAAAGTCGTTGAGCCATCAAAGCCAGCCAAGAAGCAGAAAAAGAAGCCGGAGCCAAAGAAGAAGCAAAAGTCTCCCTCTCCTTCACCCAAATTCCTTCTCCTCCTCCCGCATTTGTTATCTCTCCCGAAGAAGAAGAAGCTGAAGATGAAGAAGTGACATTAGCTCGTAAGCGTTCAACACCAGGAGGATCCACTAGCATTCCCTCCGAGCCAGCGACTGAAGAACCAGCACTTGGAGAATCATCTGGTGTTTCTCCTTCCTCTCCCACACCAATCGCAGAGCCAACTAGTGGAGCTCTCTCAACAGAGCTTGGTGATTATCAGGGTAAGTACTTGTCTTAGACAATGTATTTTATCTTTTCCTATGTCTTTCTTTTTAACACTAGGATAAAATTGTTTTTTAGCGTTTAGCGAATATAGAATCCAGCATACTCTGAATATTTCAGAAGGATTCAAAATTCCTATTCGTGCTGATCCCCTTACTACTATCATTACTCTTGAAGATGATAAAGTAGTCCCGGAGCCTGAGGCTATGGAAATTGAAGTTCCTATAGATCAAAAGACTGAAACAATCGAAGAGAGTCCTCGGGGTAAGCGTTTTAGTCCTTTATTATCTATTTCTACTCTGTGGAAATTTTTCTTGCTTTTCTCAAACGCTTGCATGTATCAGCTCAAAGTATGTCAAACGCTGATGCACCTTCTCCTGAGGTCAATGTTGAATTGGACGTGAAAATGGCAACTGTTCTGGACATCGCTAAAAAGTTGCACAAGTCCTTCCTGACGCTGAAATATCTCCAGCTCAAGAAGAGGCTATTAATGCTGAGCGGTCGATAGAAGTGGCCCCTATCCCAACAGAAGCGATTGTTATTGTTCCTACTCCAACAGGACCTCCTCCCCGTGTCATTGATTTTTTTTCTCGTGGCTATGATGCAGACGTTGAATTTTACTATGCAGCCAGAGAAAATGACACCCGAGCTTTGGTTGACAAGGAGATAAATTTTCAAGATACTCTCCACAACCCGGATATTTCTAATTCTGAAAAAATTGGATTCTTCGAGAGATTCGCTGATCTTAGTCTTTACACGCTTGAGTGTCTTCAATCCCATCTTGAATACATTCGGCGTCCAGCGTTCAACATGACAGAATTTGATGAAAAGCGTTTCAATTTTATTGGTCATTCATCAGAAGCTTTTTATCCTTTGGGCCAGAATAAGAACGTAATCAAAAATCCCCACATGGGTGATTGGTCGAAGAACCCTGACGAAGAAATCCTTAACAGAATTGGATACTCTGCCTATCCCAAAGTCGTTCATTCTCCTCAGAATGCTCTGTCCCCGAAATCTCTCAAGTTATGGAAAGGAAAAGGACCAGTCGTCGCTGAGCGTCCTAATCCTATCAACTCTTGGATAGAAGATGAAGCCCGCGAGTATCTAGCAAGATTATGGGCTGATAAACTTGGTAGAAGATGGATGATGGATACCGCAAGATGGGCTAAAGAGTTTGTGTTGCATTTCTACACGCTAGACGAACTAGTGAGGTATCCCTTCTTGTTTCAATTTGGAGTGGAATACAGACGCAGAGGTTTTGCTGTGTTCCTACTCGAGCAGCGAAAGAATCTGGTGGGGAATATTAGCGATTTGCCTTATTATAGACAATCGATAGAAAGCTATATTCGTCATCATCTAGCCTTAGTCGCTCAGGGAGGACGCTATGTTTATTATCCGACTTAAGGCTTTGTACAGCGTATCTCTCCAGACCTAAATGAAGAGGCTTCCACCAGTAAGTGACAAATTTTGCCAGGGCACAGTGAAGCTCACATGAGACTAGAAAATGACCATGCTGAGTTTGCCAATTTCTACAGAGACAGGAGAGCGATTGTAGAAAATGCACACTCGCTGGACAGTACCTTCGCTGAATATTTTAACCTAAATCCATTTAGAGGCTATAATCTTCACCCTGTCCTAATGTGTGAGCAGAATATCCAAGTGGCCAAGATGATTTCGCTTATTCGGCCAGTGGAACAAGAAGCTGCTCATGCGCTAATGCCTTTTCTATTGGACTTTTATAATTCTTACATTTCAGGAGTTGATCTGACAGAAGATGTGCAATTTGCACTGAGCACGAAAGAGCGCGAAGATGATATATTTTATATTCCGCAAGCCAACAACATAAGTCCAAGGCATGTGATGAAAGCGATTGGCCCACTCTGGGTCATTGCTGTTGAGAAACCTTCTCCTCAAGTGGAGATCGTTGAGATGGAAGTGGAAGAAGCCCCTTCTGTGGAAGTCGCTCCAACCACAGACGCTGATATGCATACTAAAGTTGCCCTCAGCGATCCAGCAGTTGAGGTTCCCACTGTTGAACAAATTGTTCCAATTGAGGAAGCGACTCAATCCCTTGACTTTGCGGTAGACGAAGTTCATGCAGAAATTGCTGAAGCGCCTGAAGATCCTTTTATCAAAGATAAATCCAAGGGAAAGATCACAGTTTCTAGTTCACAAGGACCTATCTTATCCGCTAAATCTTCGGACTCGAACAACGAAAGTGATCCAGAGGCTAAAGATTTCAGAAAAGCAGTTCGAAATTCTCTTAGCGATATCACAGGTTCTTGCTCTCGCGTAGAAGACAGAAGCACTTCAATGCTTAATCAAGTAGAGAGAGTTCTTCAAGCTAATATGAGAAATGTCAACAAGCTTACAATCTCTATCATGAATAGTATCGCTCCGCTTGTCAAAGAACTTTCTGATGACTTCAACCGGATGCTTGCCCAGAATGCATCCGCTGATGCTGAGCGACATACTTCTTCCAATTTAGTCTCTCAGAGTATCGCTGAGCAAGTTGCTCTTCTAGTGGATGAAGTCAAACTTCTTCGCCGGGACATTGCTGAGTTAAAAACCTCCCTTGATGATGCCAAGAAGGGGGAAGATCTGAAAGAAAAGTCCCTAGTCAAAGCTTTGAAGGAGCCAATTGCTAAAACAGATAATAAGCATTGGAGCTCCATGTTCGAAGAAATAATAAGCATAAAGAAAATGCTCACTAACAAGCGTAAGCCAAGATAGTATCTAGGCAGGCATTTGCTTCCGGACTTGGATATTGACTTTTTAGAGATTATGGGTTTCATCCATACGCTGGACCTCTTAGAAGACCTATCAATTGGAAATCCACCAATGATCGAAGATAAGACATTTATCATGACTTGATTCGAGAACTTGGAATCCCTTCGAGGGATTGGGTGGAAAGATTGTTGGAGCTGAATGAAAGCGCTAGACAGGGAAGGCATAACTATAATGAAGTTCAGCATACCACAATGATAGACGTTGACAGACTTCTCCTGGACTTAGCCAATGAAATCTACCAAGAAGAGGCAAACAAGAAGGGACAGAAAAGATGATTGCTTATATCTTCCTTTGAATGTTTCCGTTGTCGCTTTAAATTATTTACTTTCAGTATAAATCATGTGCTCTTACTTTTCATATGAATGAATGGATGATTTATCGATGAAACAACTTGTTGAGGCTAATCTAACATTAGCTAACTTAACTAACTTTCCAAACTCTAACTTATGATTATTTTGGCCTTTTCTTTGTACTCTTAATCTATAAAAGAGTTATAAGAGTTAAGGTCTTGACATCATCAAAAAGGGGAAAATTGTTAGGAATTTCATGTTAGATGTTTTGATGATGACAAGATAGGATTTTATGTTAGCCCCCAAAAGAATGTAAGTTTATATTTTCATAGAACAATTGTATAAGTGTTTGAAAGGTTGTAATTTTATTAAGCTTGTAAATTTTATCTTTGTAGATTTTAGACTAAGTATTGGATACTAAGTCGCTAGTAGAATTCTAGGTGAGTCCATTAGAGATGAAGTTGAAGATCAGCGTCTGAAGTCAAACGAAGATGAAGATTTTGTCTTAAGCGACTGCCAATTGCAATGGACTGTTTCAGGATTTATGAATCAAGCGCTGAAAGCACTCAAGCAATTAAGAAGATCAGATTCACCTTAAATAAATTCCGAAGTCACTAAGGACTTAAATGCAATCATTTAACGGGCATTTGTTTCCAATGGGAAATAAATTCAAATGCATTAAATGCTTGATAAGATTATTTAATGTGTAAGGACAGATTGTATACGGAGCAAGCTACCTATTGGCTTAGACTGTCAGAATTTCAGAGTTCAAACATGCCACATCACATCGGAACCAGTAGGATTTCAGGAATGTCAGAAAAAAGGTATGACTCACTCGCAAGTGAGAGGCACGCACCTTCATGTGTCCAACAGACAAGTCCTAAGAAAATGCCTATAAATACCTTACCCCAGCAAACCCTAAAATAACACGAACATCCACAAGAAAGTCAAAACTTTGCTGAAATTTTTCTCTCAAGAAAAGCTTAGAAACTCCATAGCCAAAATTCTTTCAAGCTTTCTACATGCATTCCAGACAGTCACAGATATCTCAAACATCTTCAAAGAAGAACCATACACTTTTATTGAGATATCCTAAGTTGTTTGAACTTCCTAAAATCAAACAAACCCTTGATCAAAACCCTCAACCTCATCTATCTGTGTGAACAAGTTGTTGACTTTACAAGTAGTATTTCTGAGTCAGAGAAGCTTGTTGGTGAAGATCTTCATTGGTGTTGAAGTCTGTGTGATCAAGGAGCCCAAGATCATCATCCCCACCTCTATTTTGTAGAAGCCTCTGTGTGATCCTTCGATAATCAAGTTAGTGGAATTCCTCCAAGTGTTCAAGGAAAAGAAGGACGTAGTTGGGATTACACCACCCAGTGAACCTTACAAATTCTTGTGTCCTTTACTATTTTATCGTCTTACTTTATGTTCTATCACTCATTCTGAAAGAGACAAGTAAAACGGTTAAGCGACTATTTGACCAAAACGAACGCTAAAGTTTTAAAATTATTTCCGCTGTGCTAACCCTGATTAAGCGATCTAAGATTTACCCTATTTTGGTAAATTGCTAAAATCACTAAGTCTAAGTTATCTTTTCTGTAGCGCTTGACCTAGTGCTCAGCTCTCTAAGCGTTCAAATCTTTAAAAGTGATACGAAAGTTTTTTAAGTATGTTCACTATTCCTTGTAAGATAGGTGATGTACGAATTGAGAAGGCTATGTCTGATCTAGGAGCTTCTATTAATATCATGTCTCGTTCTATCTATGAATCTTTGAATGTGGGAAAATTGAAAGGAACGGTTGTGATTATCCAATTAGTTGATAAGTCTAAATATATTGAAACTAAAACCATTTTAGATACAGGAAGTACAAAAAGTATGCTTAGTTCTAGTCTTGTACCAAAAGAATTTGAGGCACAATTAAGTTACACTGTTACCAGTAGAACTGCAGAAAATAGATTAATAAAAATAACAAAAGAATTAATTAATGTCGGACTACAATTTAAAGATTTTTCGGGAAATTATAGTAGCAAATATACCTTAGGACAAGTACTTATAGCACCAGAAAACATAACAAGCCAAGAATTCCTTTTAGGGTTAAATTTTATCTGTGCATTAAATGGAAGTATATTAGTAGGAAAAAAATTATATTACTATTAGCAAACATAATTATACATTTTCAACTAATAGATATATTAAACAATCAGAGTTGACTGCGAAGCGTGGTGGACATGGTAATAATGATTTAGATTTTTTCAAAGAATTAGAACAAAATAATATAGAATCTGAAACCTTAGAAATCCTATTAGATGAAGAAATTAGAAACCTAGGAAAAGGATTGGAAGTCTTAAACTTAGAAAATGAAAGAATTTTACACAAGTTAGAAAGGCTAGGATTTATAGGAAAAGATTTAGCGAAAAATAAAGTAAAACATACCTTTAAACTAAACATTTTAAATCCTGATATAATAATAAGAACGGCAGCAATTGAATATACGCTTAAAGATATAAAAGAATTCAAAATGCAAATAAAAGAAATGATAGAAACATGCATAATAAAGAGAAGTGATAGCCCTCATAGATCTGCAGCTTTTATAGTAAGAAATAATGTTGAAATAAAAAGAGAAAAACCTAGGATAGTTTATAATTACAAAAGACTTAATGATAATACAGAAGATGATACTTATAGAATACCTAATAACGAAGAGTTAATTAATTTAATTTAGGATAAAAAGATCTTCTCAAAATTTGATCTGAAAAGCGGATATAATCAAATTAAAATGGTAGAAGAAGATAAAAAAATGGACAACTTTTAGTTGCAGTGAAGGACATTTCGAGTGAAATGTTCTTTCTTTTGGATTAAAAAATGCCCCAACCATATTCCAAAGATTTATGGATAATATTTTTAAACCTTTAGATTTCTGCTTAGTATGCATAGACGACATCTTAATAGCTTCTGAAAGCATTAAACAACACGAAGATCATTTAAGTCAGATGTTTAAGCTAATAGAAGACAATGGAATAGTTGTATCTAAAAAGAAAATGGAACTTTTTAAAAGAAAAATTAATTTTCTAGGATTAGAAATAGGAAACGAAAAATTACTCTTCAGCCCCATATAGCCCAAAAAATATTAAGTTTTCCAGATAAGCTTGATAACTTAAAACAAATACAAGCCTTTCTACGAATATTAAATTATGCTAGAAAATTTATACCTAATTCAAGTAAATTAGTAGGACCTTTATATAAGAAAACAAGGAAATCAAGACAGAGAAATTTTAATGATGAAGATACTCAGTTAGTAAGAAAGATAAAAGAAGCAGTAAAACAATTAGGACCGTTAAAATTACACTTAGTAACTGATTACATTGTTATAAAAGTAGATAGTTCGTCAAAAGGATGGGGAGCTATATTAATAACAAAACCTAATAAGTATTCCCCTAAAACAACTGAAAAAATATCAGCTTATGCTAGTGGAAATTTTAATAAAGAAAGAAGTAATTGTACTAGTTTAGATTATGAAATAGCAGGAGTTATAAAAGCCATAGATCATTTTAGGATTTATTCGAACAAACCATTTACTATAAGAACTGATTGTGAAGTTATAGTACGTTTTATAAAAAATGAAAATTCTAGAAAATAAAATAATTGTAGATGGTTAAATTTTAGAAATATTATAGAAGGAAATGGATATAAAGTAGAATTTGAACATATAAAAGGAAAAAATAATAGTATAGCTGATTTGTTGAGTAGACAATTAACTCTAATTTTGGGAAACAGAGAATGGACTCACAAGGAGAAAGCAATCAACAACCCAGGCATACATTCTCAGCAGCTCTTACAAGACCAGCCCAAAGACCTTCTTTCAGACCTAATCTCCCTCGGATAATCAACAATAAACCTTCTTTTTCAATTGAAACCCAACATTTCAACCCAACAATCCATAATACATACTTCAGAACTAAAATGCTTTGGAAAATCTCTCTTCCAGTTAAACATATCTAGCCTCCTAGAGACACTCCCTATATTACTGAAGATCAAAGCATACTACTAACTGCTTTGTGGGAAGCTCATAATTCAAGTAGTAAACTAGCAGCACTCAACGCGTTGTGTCACTATTTTGAAAAAGAATATAAAAATTTTCCAACAAAGGAAGCAGCAGTCTATCTTGTTATTAGAGGACAGCCCGTCGGAGTTTTTGAAGAATATCAACTCACATTAGAAAGCATTCAGAAAGTTTCAAATGGATATATAGTACCCTTTAAGCAATTCGACGAAGCAATAGCGGCAGCAAGAAGACTTTTAGGGCCAAATTTGTATATTCAGCCCAATGCCAAAAATGCAAAGCCCAAAGTACTTTTAACAGAAAAGCAGTCTATAAGCCCAGACGCAGAACAACTCAAAAGCGATCTTAAAACCATCACCAAGCAATTTAAAAACCTCAATATATTTTATCAAGACCTTTTAGCTCATCACGAGGACCTTAAGCCCATATTTCAAGCCCAAAAGAGAGAGAAATTCCTAAACAAATCAAGGGAAAATGCTAACAATTCTTATATGTTCGAACCTTTTTTAACCCCTGTCAAACCGTTTTAGCCCTACCTGAAGAAATACAGAACCTAATCTGGCCTAAAGCAGAGAAATTTTTTTATTCAAAAATGTTAAAAACAGCCTAGATCATCATTAAGCAGCAGATAGATGGAATAAAACCCAATACTCAACTTTTACAATGGAAAGGAGAGCCTATTCGCCAAGAAAGAACATTAAAATTCTATACACTTAAGTATTTTTCCTGGCCAAGCATTCACATCGACGCCTTAGTATTCAGAGAAGGGTGGATAGATGATATCTTTATCAGCTTACAACTACTCTTAGATTATGGTTTCGTATCAAGAATTTTTGTATCAGATCCAGCCCAAGTCATACATTTAGGAAGACAACTTTCAGAGATAGTTAATTTTTATTTTGATCAAGGAGCAGTTAACCTTCGATTTAATATAGCATCTTTTCCCCCTATATGGAATAAATTAGGAGTAGAGATTGGACATTCATTTATATCAATCTCCGAAGATTATGAAAAATGGGAACCAATGTCAGGAAGTTTCTGGTTAGATCATGAAGAAGACATCAACCCCTTAGCCGATGAAGAAGAACTCAAGTTAGCATTGGAAATTAGAAGAAAAAGGAAAAAACAATTATTAATGCCTAATTACGATCTAGTATCAGGATTCAAACTTATTTTTCAAGCACGTCATCAGAGCATATTTGTTCCAGCAGGAGTCAAAGTTCGATACCAAATTGCAACACTTGGGAAGAAAGCTATTGCAAGCTTAGAATATCAACCCAAGTATAATCCAGATCTAGAAGGATCCAGCCGAGATGCATACTAGAAGAAGCTTCAATAGTGAATCAGCATACCAAAGGAGCAATAATTCAGAATCAGAACAAAGCCATAACTGCACCAGCAAGGACAATAATATGCGGCAGTATTAAAAGCAGCAAAATTTCAATTTATGCCATAAATGGAGCAACAGTAAAAGGACAATAATTCAGCGACAAAACAAGAACAGTAACTTCAGAGGACAGCTGTGCAAGCAGCCATTTATGATTCAGCAACTATTGTACCATATTTACTATTCACTTTTGCCACCTATGTACTTTTTTATTGTTTGTAGTACAATAATAGGCAGGTACTGTAGCACTTACCTACAACCTGTTGTGGATGTCAATTTTTTTTTCATTCTGTTGTAATGTATTTCAAGTCCGGAGCCTATATAAGGACTCCTTCCTTCATTGTAAAAACTCGCTCCTTAACATTCTCCAACCCATACTTCTTGGTTGGTAGAGAATCTCTCCACCTTTCTTGTAATAAAATATCTTCTTTGTGTGCGAAAATTTCTTGTAAGTTTTTATATGCTTTATAATTATGCATAGTGAGTAAACTACCCCTAGAGACGGGATTCCCCCATTATTTAAAAAATGTTATAGTTCTCTCATGCTCAAAAAATACAAAAACATTAAAAAGGATGCATCCCGTTCACTGTCGAGAGAGTGAATTTCTTCTTGGCAATCACCTCACAACTGCTACTTGCTCATTGAGATCGCACTTTGAGATTAGCCACACCTACGAGTGAATTGGACCAGCAGATCAAATCTCACAAGCACATTGATCGTGATCCCTCAGGTCTAAGGCTCACGCATACTATTATGATTAGTTACTGTCAGTAAATACACATGTGATTGGATTACTACAAGCCATATTCGAATATATCAATTCCATTGATATATCTACGACACAAGCTCCCACTAATCCCTAGTGACCGACTGAACTCCTTGTCAAAGCTTGTGCCATACAAGCCGAATCATAATGCCCAATTAAGACTCTTCGACTTGCGAACCCATTTTAAGTAATCAAGGAATCAACGCTTCTAGTGTCCCTCTCCTTAATCCTTAAGTAGTAGAAGGTCTCTCTTGATTACTTTGGACTTATACGTTCAATACTTATAGATGTCATTAAGATTTACGTGAACAAATGAATATTGCCTTTCTTTAAGGTTGTACAATGTAAACCAGTTGATGGGTGTCGAATCCACACAAAAATAATTCCTACTCCTAAATTTGTAGATAGCAATGAGCAAGGTCGAATCCACAGGGATTGGTTCTGATTTAATTCTCAATAAACTAAAGTAAAATAAAAGGGTTTTTATTTATAATTGATTAAACTAAAAATTACTAAAAATGAACTAAAAATTAAGAAAAGTAAAATTAAACAAGTAAACTAATTCAATAGATGGTGAGATTCTAGCCTAAGGAGTTATCTCCGTTTGGATTCCAAGAGTTGATCCTTGATACAAAGATACTTCAATGTTCAGGAATAAATTGGCTATAGTTATTAACAAGCTCTAAGAACCTAGTTTCTCCATAATTTATCGATAACCAAAACAAACTCTTTGATTACTTCTCTTATTGATTAAACAACGCTAAATAAGCACTTTGGATTTAATTTAACAATAGCATTAAGAAATAGAGAAACACCAATTCTAACCAACAAACTCGTAAGCTCGGTTCATTTAGATTAGATCACATATTCCCATAACAACAATCGAAAACTTGTCCATAATCAACGTTATTAACTGCCACAAATATTAGAATTGACCAAACAATCACGGATTTGGGATTTTAAATGGCTACATACTATTCCGAAAATTAAATAACGGGCCCTTATTATTCAATTAATCAAAATAATAATTTCAACAAACACAGAAAATATGCAAATACTCAAGAACAAAGAAAAAAATAAACATAAATTAGATCTCACAACTTTTGTAGAATCAAAACTTCAATAATCCTTGGCTAGAAATAAAATCTTTAGCAATACATCTTGAAAGAAAGAAAAACACAGGAATTCTTCTTCTTCCACCAAGAGGGTAAAAAACGTGTAGTGTGATAATGTCTAGGAGAAAAAATAAATATTCCAGTTATATATAATAAAATAAGCCTAGCCAAAAAGGATCCTAACAAAATAAAATTCTAATTCTAATAGAATAAGGAAATTAATTCCTTACTAAGATAAAACACTAATTAGACTCCTAAAAAATAGGAAAGACTCCTAAAACTTAAGGATTATTCTCTTCCTCATCACACGCTTAAACGCCTCTTCTTCTTTTTCTCCATCTTTTTCGTCTTTTTTCTTCTTGGAAATTTCACCTATCAAAATTAAAATCATAATAAATATCTGTCATTTATTCTCAAATAGCAATAAAAGAAAAAAGAAAATATATTAAATATATGCATAAAATACACACTAACAAATTTCCCCACACTTAGCTCTTGCACGTCCTCGTGCAAAGACAGAAGACTCAAAAATAAAGAAAAATAAAAACAACTAAAACAAACCACTTTCGTAGATATCACAATTGCATTTAGCGTATGCAACAAGCTTTTAAACCCCTAGGTTACCCTAGTGGACGAGTTAAGTCTCGTGAGGGTTTGCAGACGATATACCCACAAAATTGATCTCTCAGTTTACAACAAGCAAGTAAATGAAACTTATTTTTCCAAACATCAATCTTTTTCACCAAAAATTTTAACAAAATTCTTTAAAGATGTCAATCATGCCTCAACTCTCACTTTCATATCCATACAAACTTTTCAAGAATTCACAAAAATTCCATGATTGAAATATTATGTATACAACATTCAACTCGCGTCATCCCCTTCTATCTCCTCAAGCACTTAATAACAAATCAGAACCAATATTACACTTTCATTTACTTAAGCATTTACTTGTCTTTTGACGCGAATACAAACATTGGTCATGAATGCACCCGGTTACTCAACAAGTTTATCATTTATCATTTGATACCCTCTGTATAGCCCTATTAGGATACTAACACAGTAGCAGGTTTGGCCCGATAGATCCCAAACCAGTTGGCCTTAGGTTACCAAGCTTGAAAACTCCTCAGGCTTAACCCCTTAGTGTAGTTAGCCCCAGGCGCTAAAAAAGGTTATATCACGCACTCTTTAAGCACTAACTATTTATTCGGGTCTTAATACCCATATATTCAATTCATCATCAATTTAATTTCACCAAAATATAAACTTCATAAAATATCAAATGATTTCTGCGAGTCAAATATCACATACATAATTATGCTAGATTACAAACTTCCGTAAATTTTTCAAAGATGCATGTACTTTAACAATTGTAACGGTTTAAGCATGCTTGAACTTTCTCTCATGAATTTCATCAAATTTTCAAATCAAAAGAATTGATAAAAGGAAAAAAATTGCACTAACTTAACTCGTTGCACATTAAGAGAATTATAACACACATCACGACAAAGAATTTAACCCCCTTTCCCACACTTATTAGATGCATTGTCCTCAATGTATAAAAATAGAAAGCATAAGAGGAACAAAAATGGAGTTAAAAGGAACTAGACTCCCCTGAACTTAGATGTGTGAACCCGAGATCAATCCGGTGGTGACTGATTTGTAATTGGGCTCGAAGAACTAGACCTGGAAGAATTCTTCGGAGAAGACGATCGAGGATGGTCGGAATTTTCAGCAGTCATCGGCGGAGTGTGATCTGGACTGTGGTGGTGAAGTGGTGGCGAGACCTGGTGAAGATGAGGGCGGACTTGCGGTTGGTGGTGCGTGTTTTCTCCGGCGGAGGTGTTGTGGGTGCTGGAGCTTGAGCTCTTCCCATGGTGGTTGTGGAGATTCAAGTTCTTCAATGGTGGGTTTTCAAGTTTTGCTGCAAAAGAATTTGGGGAAGAAAGGATTAGGAATTTTTGCTGAAAAGGGAAAGAAAAGAAAAGGAAAGATAATTGCAGGAAAAAAAAACGAAAATAAATTTTTATTTTTTTTCGATTTTTTAGTCAAATTTTTTTCTTCTCGAAATTGACTAAGGGGCGAAGATTTTAAGGCAGAGTGTAACTTAAATTTGAGCGTGGGCACACCTAATTTGAAGTTATAATTTGTCAATTCAACACATTTTTTTCTTCATGACTAAGTTTAAAACGTGCCCCATTATTACCGTGGGATATGTTTCACCTCAAAGAAAAAGACGAAAAATATATATAAACATAAAATAAAGGAAAAGGAAAGAGAAAAGGTAAAATCCTTGGGTTGCCTCCCAAGCAGCACCTTTCTTTAACGTCTTTGACTAGACGAGGTTGTCTCAAGTTTCATAAGTAGGGGGTTCAAAGCCATCATTGTGCCAAGCTACCTTTAATGGATCATCATCATTAAGTTCAAAAACTCGTTGTATGAAAAAGTTAGAAGCATCTATACCAAACACAGAATGATCATCACTAAGATACTTCATGGAATCATAGATATTAAATTTTATGATTTCACCATTAGATTCCATAGTAAGTGTCCCATCATGAATATTAATGTTAGTTCTAGGTGTTTTAAGAAATGGTCTTCCAAGTAAAATGGCAGCAAAATCACAAGAGTTATCTTCATCCATATCAATAACATAAAAATCAGCGGGAAGAACCAAATCATTAACTTGAACTAATATGTCTTCAAGAACACCATCAGGATATGCATTACTAGGATAAGGTATTTGTATCTGAGGTTCGTAAGCTGTATTTTGTAGATGAGTTTCTTCTAATAGTTGGTTAATTTCATCAAATTCTTTTATAACTACACCTTTTCCTTTAGTTTGATTACTGCTTATGTTTTCATTATTTTTTAATTTTAATTCTATTAGTTGTATTCTTAAATCTAAATTCTCTATTTTTTGACTTAGGATTTCTAAATGTTCTTGTTTTTTACTAGGCTTTGGTGATACGTCGGTTTCTATATTATATATGTCTTTAGCACAAATAAAATAAATTTCGTCAAAACATATATTGCACTGATATCTTAAAGGCATATCAGGATATAATCTACAAAGACTACAGGCTATACTTATAGTTCCTTTTCCATTTATATATTTTTGCTCACATAAATTATTCATATAAGTGTATTATATTATATTTGGAATTTCTGGTCCTTCTTCACTTACTATACTATATATACTCTCATTATCACTTTCATTACTGTCTATACTTACTACATCTTCATCTAGTTGTTCTGCTATAGCTGCTCTTTCCATATTAAATTGCCTTTTCGGGCATCTATTAGCTAAATGTTTAGGATCTCCACAAATAAAACAAGTGCATTTCCTAGTTGATGGCTTTCTAACATAATTAGGAGGTTTTCTTCCTTGTCTATATTGTCTAAAACTAGATTTTGGTTTATTGGATTTTCTTAATATTTTTCGTTTTGGTTTAAAGTAATTTCTTTGTCCATATTGTTGTGGAGTGTATATAGCTTTTCTACAAAACTCATAAGATTGTTTTCTAATTTGTTCTCTAATGAATTCTTCTTTACACCATTCTTGAAGATTAAAGAAAGTATATTGTACTCTAGGTCCTATACCTAATCCTGTAAAATTACCATTGCTGTTTATCCATTCTTCATGTATTCTTTTTCCTAAATCTTGTGGCAATTTTGTAAAAATACCTATTACATAATTCTTCGTCAAAAGCTTTATTAGCTTCTGCTATTAATCTTGTAAAATCTTGACTAAAAGGTATAATATATTTCATATCGGTTATAGTAAGTTGCTCTAGGTTTCTAAGTGTAGTATCTTGTATGAATGTACTTTCTCTTCCTGAATCTATTCCTATTATTAATGTTCTAATAAAACTACTAAATTGTAAGGATTATTTCCTAAGATTTTTATCTCATTAATTTTAACTGGATTATTTTTCTTTTTACTTTGCCAAATAGACAATGTTGTAGGTCCTAAACATGTTTCTAAGAAATTAAACATATCCATATTTGCCTTTTTTATTTATTTCCCAGTGTCTTAGTACACATTGTTCCCATATATTTACTTCTTCTGGCCACATTTGCGGGCTTCCTAATTCTATTACTAACATGGTTTTACTCATGGTTTTTTCTATGGGTTGTCTTGATCCTACATATTTATTTGGCTGAACTGATCCATATTCATATGTTGGATTTTTCCATTCAGGTCTCCCACTTAATTCTACATTTCTAGCTGGAACTTCACTATAATCTGGTTTTACTCTAGTTCTTTTTCCCATATTACTACTAGTACTTGCTTGACTATCTGCCATAAGAGTTATTTTGTTATTACGTTTTTCTTTATTTTTAAAGAATTTTTCAAATTCTACTTTTCCCGAGCATGTATCATCTACTAGATCAATATTATAATATTTTTTAAATTCTTTTTCAATTGATTCTAAATTTATATCTAAATGCTTCGAAGTACATTTCATTTACTAATTCTCTAAATTATTTATCTCAAAAAAATTTGTTAATATTTTTTTTATATTTTTGGGTCTGTAATCATTTTTAAGCTGACTTTCTAATTGTCTTATTTCTTCATCTATTTCTTCTATATTTTCTTCTTCTTCATCTTCACTTTCTATGTCAGATTCTATTTCCCAATTTGCAAATCTACTAGTTATTCTAACTTCTTCTTCTTCTATAATATTCATATAACTTGTTTCTGTTTCATTATCAGTTTCTTCTCTAGATCTTCTAAATTTTCTTTGGGATTTTGCTTTTTGTAATTAAGGAATCTAATAAAAGTTTGACCTCTACTATTTGTATACATTACACTTTCTCCTGGAATTTTAACCGTCTCATTTTCTTCTAAGTGTTTGGTTAATTCCCATTCTTCTCCATTTAAATCGCTATTATCTATATTTAAAAGTTTAATCATTTTTCTCCTACTGAGGCTAATCCATATATTATTCCGTCTATATTAATTTTATATTGAGGGAAACTATTATTAGTTACTCTTCCTAAAAAGGCTATAGAAACAACTAAATTATTACCATCATATGTTTCATATCCTCTCGTTTGTAATCCTATAGTGATTTTACTAATATCTTTAATACTTTTCATCATATTTGGAGCTATATAAAATATTCCTACATTATTTTTCATATCTATTTCCATACTAGCGAATACTGCTCTCTTAGCACCAGACCAACTTTTATCTAATAATAAAACTAAAACTTTTCCGCCAGTTCATTTTCTAGTTAATCCTTTTATTCCTACAATAATTAATCCTAAATGTATATATTTTTGTTTTAATTACTTTATACATTCTTGACTGACTAAGCTTATATTTTCAACATTTGTAGTAACTTTTACTTCTTTTTCTCTAAATTTCTTGATCAAATGTGTGTTAAAATCCATTTTTCCTACTTTATATAATGTCTTAGGTTTTAACTTCTCTATTCCTTTATTGTTGTACAAATTCAGATTTTCTTCTACGTCTATTATTTCTTCTAATTCTACCTCTCTAGTAGAGCTTTGGCTTCCTGATCCTCTAAATAATCCTCTAGTGAAAGTGTTACTTATTTTTTCTTTTTCTTTTTCTATGCTACTAGTTTCACTTATAGTTCTACTAGTACCGCTAAATGATCTCAACATTTTACCAATATATATATTTTTTGGGTTCTTTTTTGGGTTTTTCAGATTCGTCTAGTACTAGATTTGCTAATTTTTCTTCTAAACTATCTTGTAAATCTCCTTAATTACTTGAGATACAGTATCTATCTTAGTACTTAACCTTTCAATTTTATTTTCTAATTTATCTGGCCTTTCAAATATTTGTAGAATTAAAGCAAATTGAATATTCCAAAGTTTAGGATATAATTTATCTGAATTACTATTTCCTTGGTAGGTAGTAAATCCTTCCTCTGTATTTACATATTTATTTGCTAGTATAATGGCTCTTTTATATTCTAATCTGTTTTCTAGATTGTTCATCCACTAACTATTCGTTCTATATTCTTTAAAATTTTATTAGTCTCTAAATTTGGGCTTCAAATCTATTTATTTTATCTATTACTTGATTTAGAGATTTCTTAGTTTCGATTTCTATTTGTTTTATTTTATTACTATCCAAACTATATTTTAACTCTATTATTTCGTCTTTAGTAGGGAAAAGTTTATTATATTTTTTAACTATTTTTAAGGTTTCCTCAGACTGTTGTTTAATATAATCTAAATTATTACTTTCACCTATTTTTATTATTTCTCTATTTATTAAAACGACTTCTTTTAATGATTCTAAGGTTTTATAAAATTTTATTTTTTCTAATTCTAAGTTTGACGCTAGAGATATAAATAAATCCGTTAAACTATTTAAGTGTTTATTTTCCGAATGTAAATTGTGCTTAAAACTTGAATCAAATCTACAAATAAATTTATGTTTATCTAAGGAGATTATGGATCTATCGGCTAAACTATATTCAAGATCTAAATAATCTAATCTCTTAAAATTAGAAGGATCTATCTTCATAAAAGGCTGCTATTAATATATTCAAAACTAAAAGGTATTTAATATAGTTTTGGTGATCTCGCAATTCAGGTGGTAAATTAAAATAAGTATTGACCCAATTATCTCTCCTAATTATTAATTAGTTTCTTAATTCTAGTATTAATTCCTGATTATTATAATCTAGGTTTTCTAAAGTATTAAGACAATCAATAAAAGAGTTTAAAATATGATCGGGTACAGGCATGTAAATAAATTGTTAGGAATTTCATGTGAGATGTTTTGATGATGACAATTAGGACTTTGTGTTAGACCCCAAAATATGTAAGTTTGATTTTAGTAGAAAATTTGTATAAGCCTTGAAGTTTTAGTTTTGTAATAGGCTTATTAGGCTTTGTTTTATTTTGCTTTAGATTATTAGGCTAAGTAGTCTTAGGCTGAGCGTCTGATAATTTCTGAGTGAGTTTATCAGTGGTAAAGTTCGAAGACTCAGGCGCCTGATTTCTGAAAGAAGATAAAAGTCTCCAAGCGTCCAATTGACCAGCTACATGAAGCGTTTCCTTATGGGGCAGAAGTAATGTCACCTGAATTTATTTCTAAGTTCAAAAGGAGTTTAATGCAAATATTCCCGAAGCATTAAATACCAACGGATATTTAATTCAAATGCATTAAATGCTGATAAGAGCATTAAATGTGATAAGCACTTTCAGACGTACGGAGAAGCCACCCTATTGGACTGTCAACTATCTCAGACTGCAGCACCAACTTTTGTGCAGCAAATTTTCAGGAAAAAGGACAAAAGTTGTTCACTCGCGGAAGTGAGAGACACGCGCCTGTGCATGTGTCAAACGGACACTTTCTCCAAGAATGACTATAAATAGGACTTCAACAACAAGCCAAAGAGAGAATAATTAATCTTCAAGTCGAATTGTTGTTGCATTGAAGTCTCATTCCTTAAACTCTCAGAAAAGCCAGAATATTCAAGAAAAACATTCCCTTTGCTTTTCTTCAATCCTGAGACAGTCAACAAATATCTCAAACATTCTTTTCGAAGAAACCACTTTCCTACTGAGATATTTCCAAGTTGTTTGAACTTCATCAAAATCAAACAAACCGCTTTAGAAAAACCCATCCAAGCCTCGCGATCTGTGTGAAGTCGAAGTTGGATACTTGCATCATTTCTGGGTGAAAGAAGCAAGGAGATTGAAGTGATTTGGAGCAGAAATCTGTGCGATCAAGGAGCTCAAGTCATCGACATCTATCTCTCCCTATTGTGTAGAAGATTCTGTGTGATTCTTTGAGAATCACTTTAGTGGATTGCCTCCAAGTGTTCAAGGAGAAGAAGGACGTAGTTGGGATTACATCACCCAACGAACCTTACAAATATTGTGTTATTTACATTTCAGTCAATCATATCATATCATATCATTGCATAAATTGACTAAGTAAAATACAATCAAACGCTAAGCAACTAAGAAACCTCTGGTGACGCTAAAGCTTTCAAAGGAAGACTAGAAAAATCATTCCGCTGTGCTAACACTGATTAAAGAACTGAACGCTTAAACCCACTCGGTTAAAGTATTCAAATCTTGAAGTCTAAGTTAACTTTCAAAGTATCAAATCTTGAAGTCTTCATCAGACACTTAACCTAAGCGTCTATATTTCTAAGAAAACGCGCAGTCAAGCGTTCCCTTTTTAAGCGTCCAAAACCAGTTTAATACGAAATCTTTTTGAAGTCAAAAAAGACTTCAGGGTCTATTCAACCCCCCCCCCCCCCGCCCCTTCTAGACCCTTTCGTATGCCACTTGGGACCAACAAATGGTATCAGAGCGGTTAAAATTGAAATTTAAAAATTTCCGAGCATAACTGCTCGTTTAGATCCTTTCTCTCAAAAATCTAGTTGTCTTTTAAAATTTAGATATGGCATTTGCTAAAGTTTCCAAGCTGACTGAATCAAATTATGACACATGGAAAGTCAAAGCATTTACATATCTCTGTTCATGTGATGATGACATGTGCGATATCATTTCAGATGGGCCAATCAAAATATATAAAGTTATCACAAGAGTGCCTGGAGCCACAGAAGAAACTCCCGATGGTTACGTTGAAAAACCAAAACAAGAATGGACTCCAGATGAGCGTCGAAGAGCTAACTTGGACAATGTTGGACGTAACGCTCTAAATACGGCTATTGGTGATAATGACAACTTATTTAACAAAATCAAATCTTGCAAAACTACTAAAGAAATATGGGATAAGTTGGCTACGATTTGTGGTGGCTCAGCCCAAATCAAAGAAAACAAACTTTCCATCGCCAAGGAAAAGTTTAATGGATTTAAGATGCTACCCAATGAAACGTTAGAGCAATTGGATATAAGATTCACAGCTCTAGTTACAGAACTTACATCGTTAGGAATGGATTTACAGAACCGAGAAATGGTGGTCAAAATCTTTAGAAGCTTACCAAGTAAATTCTTGATGAAGATAACCGCTATGAGAGAATCAAATATGCAGTTGAATTCTGCCAGTGATATTGTGAGTAGTCCAGTGATTGAATCTGGAGCGCTTATTGCATCAATCAAGGGCAAATCGGGTAATAAAGGAAATAATTCAGATATCAATGAGGAAGAAGAGTTGGCTTTGCTGAATAGATTCAGGAAGTTTTTGAGATATGAAAAGAAGGGAAAAGGTTTCAATAATCAAGGACAAAGTTCATATCAAGCGCCCACTCCAGTACAACAACAGTACCAAGCGCCTCAGTATTCTGCTCCGTCACCCCAAGCGCCTGCTCAATATCAAGCGTCTACTCAAAATATCTCAGCACCCGTGATCTTAAAGCCACACACTGCAAGGTTATCAAATGAACAAAAGGTGAAAACTAATCTTTGTTATAATTGCAGGAAACCAGGGCACTACCAGGTAAATTGCCCTTATCCAAACGTATCCAAGCCCTCAAGGCAGGATTACTTGGATAGAAACCAATTCAGGAGTAACCTTCGGCAACAAGGTTTGTTAGCGGAATCAGAACCAGCATCCGCACCTAAAGATTTAGAATCATCAGACGAAAGTAGTGATGATGATGAGCCATTAGATGACTCAGCGCTCATATTTCTCATGGCCAGAGATGATGAAGCGTCTCCTGAGGTAATCAATGAATTATCAATTCCTCTTTCTTATGATGAATTACTTGACAAAGTCAGAGAATATTACAATGAATGTCAAGAAGCTGCCAAAATATATCAAAATGATCTCATAATTATTTCATCACTCACTAAAGATAAAGTAACGCTCAGAGCAGAGTTGCGAATTCAGCAACAGTGCATTGAGAAAAACCAATCGCTTGAGAGTGAAGTTATTCAATTAAAAGGTGATCTTGATATAATAGTCAAGAGAGAAGCTGATCTGATGGCTAGACTTGCCAAGTCAGAACAGCTCATCTCATCGTTGTCCAAAGCATCCAGAAAGCTCGACAATGTGACTGAAGTAACAAGGTTATTTGGAGAAAAGACCGGTTTAGGATGCAATAAATTCGGTAAACAACCAAACAAACCTAATGTTACGGCAAACAACAAAGGAAAGGGTGTTTTCTTTGTTGAGAAAGGTTCACAAGGTCAAAATCAAAATGAACCAAGTGACAATGGTAAGAGGCCAAATGAGAAAGTCAAAGCTGACTCAGGCAAGGGTAAAACTAAGGCAAATGATTCACAAAGACGGGTTAATCCAAACGCTCAAAAAGCTAAAGATAAGACTGACAACTGTGAATCAAGCGCTAAGCGTCCAGCACCAAAAGTGCAACCCAAGCCAGTGCCAAGGAAATACCATCGTCAATATCCAAGACAGTCAAGATTATATTATCGATACTATGATGATTATGATTATGACTATGATTATGATTATCATTATAATCAAGGATATTATTATACACCCAAAAAGCACACACAACACAATATGAAACCCAAAAAGGCCAATATTCCTACAATGAAGACTAGGCAAATCTGGGTTCCTAAAGTTCTAATTCAAACTAACAATGTTACTAATGTTAAAGGACCCAAGCAACAATGGGTACCTAAACAGAAATAGAACTTCCTTCTTGAGTGCAGGTACCTAGAGCTAGAGTCGATACATCTGTTTGGTACTTCGATAGTGGATCGTCAAGGCACATGACTGGTTCCAAGGATCTTCTGATCAACTATCGAGCTGCCAATGGTCCTCAGGTTGTATTTGGTGACAACTCCAAAGGTAAAACCAAAGGTATAGGTACTGTGCATAGGGGGACATCATGATAAGTGATGTTTATTTTGTTGAGGGTCTGAAGCATAATTTATTAAGCATAAGTCAATTTTGTGATAAAGGCTTTGAAGTCATATTCTCAAGTGACTGTTGCTATATAAATGACGCTAAGACAAAGTCTACTAAATTGAAAGGAAAAAGAACTAACAACGTATATTTGGTAGATTGGGGTTCAACACTTGATAACAACCCAACATGCTTTGTTGCTAAAAATGAATCTAAAAAGGTTGGTTATGGCATAGAAAAATGAACCACCTTAACTTTAAAACAATCTCTCAGCTTATAAGTCAAAATCTTGTAGAGGGATTACCAAATGGACCATTTCACAAGGATCGCCTTTGTGACGCTTGTCAAATGGGTAAACAAGTTAAGTCATCGTTCAAGAGAAAACCTCATCTTTCTACCTCTAGAATACTTGAACTACTTCACATGGATCTGTTTGGACCTGTTCAAACAATCAGTGTAAGCGGTAAAAAGTATACTTTGGTGATAGTAGATGATTTCTCTCGATTTACTTGGGTGGAATTTCTGTCATCCAAAGATGAAACATGTGACAAGTTAACAACGCTTATTCGACAACTTCAAACATTGAAAGATCTTAAAGTTGCGAGAATAAGAAGTGATCACGGTACTGAATTTACTAACAAGGTTGTTGAGAAGTTTTGTGCAGAGAATGGAATACACCATGAGTATTCAGCTCCCAGAACTCCCCAACAAAATGGTGTTGCTGAGCGCCGGAACCGAACCCTTAAGGAAGCCGCTAGGACAATGTTAGCAGAATCCAAGCTTGCTCCTAGGTTTTGGGCCGAAGCGATCAACACTGCGTGTTACACTCAAAACCGTTGCATGATCAACAAACAGCATGGAAAAACTCCATATGAACTGTGGAAGGGACGTAAGCCAAATGTTTCATACTTTCACGTCTTTGGTTCTAAGTGCTTTATTCATAGTAATAGATCCCAAAGCCTAAAGACTTTTGATCCTAAAGCGGATGAGGGAATCTTTCTAGGCTACGCCAAGAATGGGAAGAATTTTCGCATCCTAAACAAGGGCAAATCGAAGGTTGAGGAATCTATTCATGTTGTTTTTGATGATGCTAACCAAGAACCGAGTAAGGTTCATATAAATGATGTAGGAGTTGAAGATCTTTGTCATCAAGCGTCTAAGATCACTATTGATGAAGATACTGACGACGATGATGAGATCTCAGTGCCACCTCCTAAGATTACTCGTGAGATTACTCTGGACAATTTTATAATAAATACCGATGATCATGAAGAGAGTGATCATCAAGAGCAAACAAGGAATTGTGAATTTGAAGCGCCTACGCAAGAAGGTAGTCAAGCGTCTGATCCCCAAGCGCCTGTTCAATCTCTTAACCCCTTCCAACCAGACAGACTATGGCTGCGAGATCATCCACCAGAGCAAATTATTGGAGATAATGGAGCGCCTGTTAGAACTAGAGCCGCTACAATCAATGAGGCTATGTTCGCAAGCTTTCTATCTCAGATGGAACCTAAGAAAGTGGATGAAGCGCTAAGTGATCCAAGTTGGATTGAAGCCATGCAAGAAGAACTTAATCAATTTGAGCGTAGTAAGGTTTGGACACTAATACCAAGACCGACTCACCAAGGAGTCATTGGAACTAGATGGGTTTATAGAAACGAGATGGATGAGAACGACATTGTAATAAGAAACAAGGCCAGACTCGTCGCTCAAGGTTATTGCCAAGAAGAGGGCATTGACTTTGATGAGACATACGCTCCTGTCACCCGTCTTGAAGCAATCCGCATGTTTCTAGCATATGCAGCGTTTAACAAATTTACAATGTATCAAATGGACGTGAAGAGTGCCTTCCTGAATGGTAAACTCCAAGAAAAGTATATGTGGAGCAACCACCGGGATTCTTCAAATACCATGGTAAGAGTATGGTGTACAAGCTAGACAAAGCACTTTATGAGCTTAAGCAAGCACCCCGAGCATGGTATGACACTCTCTCTATCTTTCTTATTGGTAAAGGCTTTTCAAAAGGTAGCATTGATACAACGTTATTTAAAATTACTAATAACGAAGATATTCTCTTAGTCCAAATTTATGTCGATGATATCATTTTTGGCTCTACTAACAAGCGTCTGTGTGAGAAATTTTTGAAAATGATGCAAGATCAATTTGAAATGAGCATGATGGGTGAATTAACTTTTTTCTTAGGATTACAAGTTAAACAACTCCCTAATGGAATATTTATTAACCAAGCTAAATATACGAGAGACATGATTAAGAAATTTGGTATGGAAAATACATCATATTCAAAAATTCCAATGAGCCAAACGCTTAAGTTAGATAAAGATGAAAGAGGAAAGAAAGTTGATATCACTAATTATAGAGGTATCATTGGATCACTTCTTTATCTTACTGCTAGTAGACCTGATATCATGTTTTCGGTATGCATGTGTGCACGATTTCAAGCTGATCCTAAAGAGTCACACTTAATTGCTGCCAAGAAAATCCTTAAATACCTAAAAGGCACACAAAATGTGGGCTTATGGTATCCTAGGGATTCTCCTTTTGAACTAATCGGTTACTCAGATGCAGATTTTGCAGGTTGCAAAATAGATCGTAAAAGTACTAGTGGTACTTGTCAATTTCTAGGTGATAGGTTAGTTTCATGGCATAGCAAGAAACAACAATCCATAGCTACCTCCACAGCCGAAGCTGAGTATGTAGCTGCAGGAAGTTGTTGTGCACAAGTTTTATGGATGAGGCAACAACTTAGAGATTATGGAACAATCCTAGGTCCAACCCCCATTCTTTGTGATAACCAAAGCGCTCTAGCCATGACTCAAAACCCTGTTCTTCATTCCAGAACCAAACATATTGACATTAGATACCATTTCCTTCGTGACCATGTTCAAAAGAAAGATATCTCCATGCATTTTATTGGAACTGACAAACAATTGGCAGATATCTTCACCAAAGCACTCAACGAGCAACGCTTTCTCACTTTGAGAAGTGAACTAGGTATGATTGATTTAAACGCCTAATCATCAAGCATCATACTTTCTTAGACATACAATTTAGGGGGAATCCACTTGGCTTATATCTAAAAGTTTTCTTTACAAAACAAATGGTACAAGTTATCAAATTTAGGGGGAACCTTAAAATTATACTTGAACCTAACTAAGCGTCAATGATCAAAAACTTTCAGATGCATGATCATCAACGCTCAGTATTCTTTTGTGACATATGTTGGACGCTAAACCATAAAAGGAATTTAGCTTTAAGCGTCCATATTGTCCCCAATAAGTGGCATTAAGCGTTGAAACTATTCCATTCAACACTTAATATAAAAATGATTTTAAAAACTCATGCATAAAACCTTTTTTTTCACGCTTTTTGAAGTAGTGGATAGACTCAACAGTCTATTGTGTACTCTATCCACACACTTCTATCACATCAAACTGGCGGGTAATCAAAAACTTTTTCAAAATGACGGTTCAGAGATAGCACGTGTTTGTGTACGTGTCAGTGTACAAACGGGCGCGTGCGTTACACTCTGAAAATGCCAAACGTTTCTAAAACTTTAACTCGGATGTCAAATATTTATTTGAGAATTACCAAGTGTAACTTCTCTCTATTACGCAAAACTCGCGTCCGCGGTTAATGAATTCATGGCTGAGATTAAAATTCTTTACACGTGTGTTAATCCTACAGAGATAAGAGAACACAAGTTTCAAAAATTAACCTCTGTCTTTTAAAAACACAATTTGCAGAAACTTCATTTACTCATACTCAAACATCTCTGCAAATTTATTTTTCTCTCTCTCTTAAAAGCAAAAGCAAATCTCAGTTCATCTCTTTCACTAAAAATGGCACCAAAGAAATCCTCGTCTACTTCTGCCGAAGCTACCATCAAGGTTACTGAAGGCCTTGTCGTCGACTGGAAATTTTTGTATGAGCAACCTCAGATCAATCTAACAGATATGATGGATATGGTCGTCAAAGCTGGGCTCAAGTCATTCTTGACTCAATACTCGTATCTGTTTCCAACTGAAGTGGATATCTTCTGGAGGACTGCCAAACTCTCAGAGGACAAGAAGTCTATCTCTTGTCTAATTCCTCTATCCTCAAAGGAGCCTCCCAAGGAATTCACTCTGACTGCTGCCTCCATTGCCGAGAACTTTAAACTCCCAAATGAGGGTGAGGCACTGGATTCTATTACTTTAAAACAGATCAAGGAAGCATGGACTACAATGAGTGCGTACGACAATGTACCCTACACTCAATATTTCGAAAAGAAAGACCTAGTGTCCAAATACCGGCTATTGGCTGATTTCTGCAGCAAGATCATAGAATGCCGAGTGGGAACCTTTGATAAGGTGAACCCAGTACAATTCCAAATGATGACTGCCATACTCTTGAACATCAAAATTAACTGAAGTGAGTACATTTTTGGAAGATTTCGGGACTGTTTAAGCGGAGCAAATAAACCATATGGGCTTGTCCTGAGTGACCTCTTATACAAATCACAGTGTGTATATTCTTCTGGTCTTCCGTTGAATAAGACCAAGCTGCTGGGAAAAAGGATTTTGAACAATCTCTTCAATCCTCCCAAAATTGGTGGTGCTGCCAAACCACTATCTGAGCGTCTGGAAGTACGTCAAGCGTCCGATAAAGAAGCGGAGCGTCCAGTGCCAGAAGAAGCTGTGAAGCATCCCGCTGCAATCAAGAAAAGGGCTCCTAGGAAGCCCAAAGTTCAATTTGTCGCCTCCACTCAAAAGGATGATGAGGAAACTGATGAGGATGTAGAGGACAAGTTACCTCTCAAAAGAAGGAAGCTGGAAGGGATCATTAAACAAATAGACTTTGAAGAACCAGCTGTTGATCCTCCCGCTCCTCCGCCTAGACTCGTTGAAGGAGTCAACGTGAAGAAAATCTTCAAGCGTTTCAGGACTAGCAAGCGTCGAGCTGCTCCCGTTCCTGAAGAGCCTGAGGCTGTTGAGCCAAGCGCTCAAGTTGTTGTTGAGCCAAGCGCTCAAGTTACTGTTGAGCCAAGCGCTCAAAGTATTGCTGTTGAGACTAGTTCTCAGGGTAAGTTTATTTCTTCCCACAGCATCTCCTTTCCTACATCTGTAGAAGATCCTGCTCTTATAGAGGATAGTTCCTTTCTTTCAGCTATAATTCCAGTTGTTGCTGAAGCATCAACTGATATCATCCTGGATGTTGACTTGAGCGAAGTCGTTACTATCGCTAAAGATGTTGCCGCAGAAGTTGCTGCAATTAAAGCTGAGGAACCTGCAACTACAGAGGTTCAGACTTCATCTCCTGTTAAGGCTATAACAGAGGCACGCTCAGAAGGTCAGAGCGATGCTGAAGACGTTCCAGCGCCTAGACACTTCTTCCAACTCGACCCGCTGACGACGATTGATCATTCAATCAATTATATGCCCCCAGCGCTCGAAGAAGATTTCATTCCTGCAGGCTACAACGAAGAGAGATATATTGCTGCAGAGAATGATGTTGCTCGATTGATTGATTTTGACAGTCAAATCAAAGCCATCATACAAGACAGACAAGGAGATCGAACTCCTAGATGTGCCATGGACATAGCATACTATCTGGATTATGGGCACAGCAAGCCAACCGGGTTCGCCCTACGGGATTACAGCATTCGTATGTATGAGCCTCTGCGTCCTAACTTTCTCAATCCTTCAGAGTCAGTCTTGAACAGAGAAGGCTACACACACTTCCCTCAGACTGCTCATAGCCCTGAAAATATTGCATTAGTCCATCCACTTCGTCTGTGGAAGAATAAGGCTGCTCATGCCGGTGAGCGTCTCGAATCATTGACAGACTTGCTTCAGACTGAAGCTGATGCCTATTTTGACAGCGTCTGGAATGCTAACTATCAGCCTGATAGATATCGATTTGAAGCTATCAGAGATATTCATCTTGAAGGCATTCGCGCTATGGTGACTGCTGGCACAGACTTCTGCATAAATGAAGTTAACTGGGTTGAAGCGTATGTGGGACACAAGTATACCTTCTCAGAACTAGTTCAAGCTCCCCATCTTTTCGGCATAGGCATGCATGACAAGAAGCGTCAGTTCGCCAAGTATTGCCTCAAGCAGCGACAACAGAGAGTCGGACCTGTTCTCAAGCTCCCAATTGTTAGACATCAAATCGAACAGTGTCTGCGTCAAGAGCTTCACAGATTTTCCACTACTCCTCTTCTGTTCAACGCTCAAGCTTCTTCCAGTGGTACATCTGGCGTATTGTGCTTAAATTTTGCCCCAAGCCACTGTGAGGAAAACTTCAATCTGATGGTGAAGATTTTGACTCCTGTCTCCCTATTCGATAAGATCTTCACTGTCAATCTTAGATCTTGGAACGGCTCAGTAATCAGTCCATTCAAAGGATATCCACTGCTCCCTTCAATCCGCAGCGAGGTACTTGATCACTATGAGTTTGTCCTCTCCCTGCTTGAAAGGAATCAAGAGCTGGCTCAAGCACTTTATCCGTATCTTGAAGAGTACTATGCTGATTGTGTACCTGCACATCGGCGTCCTACGTCTCTTCCTTCTGACTGCTTGATTGGATTTTCCAGACAATACTGTCCAGATTCACTCTTCTCCATCGCTCAAGCGCCGTCCAAAGTTTTCCCCAATCATGTGCTTGATATCATTGGTCCAATGCACATCAGGGCCATTGATAGTCCTCTTCGCACATTCATCTCCGGTACTTGTATTTCCAGAACCAGACTCACTGAACTCTTGGATTCTCCATCCACTTCATATGCCGACTTAGCAAACTGGAACTTCTGATTCGATGACTTTCGTCAACCAGAGTCAACGCTTGAGGAAGCGCCTGATACATCAGCTGAAGCGTTCAAGTCTGCAGTTACAAGTATTCCAGCGTCTGCTGAAGAACTCGTTCAAGCGTCTCCACCCGAGGATATTCCTGACGCTTCTGAACCTGTTACTGCTGATAGTGCTGAGGATCTGTCTCTTGTCATTCGAGGTACTGTTTTTGATCCAGCCTATCAAGTTTTGTTTGACTCTCTCAAACACTCATCAAGGTTCAAGCGACCGGCTCCTCAAGCGGTTCCTTCTGATGAGAGTCAATCTTTTGGTCCTTTGCTCAAATCCGTCTTGGAGAATATTAGCGCCCACGCCACTCAGAATGAAGAATCTCTCCATTGGATTAAAGACGATCTGGCAAAGATTGAAACTCATGAGCACCCAACTTGCTCATATGTGTAGTTCAGCTCAAGCGGCTGTTGGTGAGTGCAAACAAGATTTTCAAGAAATGCATGATGCCACTCAAGCAACCCAACTTGCCATGAAAGAAGAGCTTGAGAAGCACCTTGAAACCCTTGAGACCTCTATAAATGATGCTACCAGCGCCAAGCTTCTCGTTCTGCAGGAGCGCTTCGACAAGCGTCTGGATGACATCACAGATTCTATGTCTCAAATTGCTCATCAGGTCAGTTTACTCACAGATCATTTCTTAAAGTCTGATGATGGCAATAAGGGGGAAAAGAAGAAGAAAGGAGAAAAGAGGAAAGCGTCTAGTGCAAAAGCTGAAGAGCCTCCATCTCCTAAGCGTCAAGTGCTTACTTCTACTTCTGCGTTTCGTCTTCCGACTTGGATAACTGCTCAAAGTACATCTGGAGCGCCCAGTAGTACGCTAAGGGATCCTCCTAGAGCGTTATATCCAAATCTACCAATACCTACAAGAGCACTGCTTGAACAGTTTGACATCCCTCTTCAAAGAACGTCCATTCCAGAGCCTACAGATCCAAGAATCTTAGCTGAAGAGAGAAAGGTGACTGACTTTATCCACACTTTTCGAATCTGCCTAAGGTATATTGGTATTGACCCAACTGACTGGGACAATCATTTTACTGTCTTCAAGAAGAGACAACAAGAAGAAAACAAGCTTATAATCAACAAAGATCATGAAGCAATGATGATCTTGGAAGACAATCTGACTGAAGCTATCCGAGCTGAAATGACCAAGCGATACAGAGTCAGACCAAGACATTAAAAGCTTTCTGATCTTACCTTATCTATATTCTTGTCTCTTATATCTTCACTTGTTCAGTTGTAAAAATGCCTGTAATTCTCGATATATATAAAATGCATTTTTGAGCTGAAACATCTCGTTGAAGCGTAACTAACTTTAACTAACGTTATCTAATCAAACTAACTTTTACTTTTGGCTGTCTAACTCTTGAACTATAAAAGAGTAAGTATTGCCATCATCAAAAAGGGGGAAATTGTTAGGAATTTCATGTTAGATGTTTTGATGATGACAATTAGGACTTTGTGTTAGACCCCAAAATATGTAAGTTTGATTTTAGTAGAAAATTTGTATAAGCCTTGAAGTTTTAGTTTTGTAATAGGCTTATTAGGCTTTGTTTTATTTTGCTTTAGATTATTAGGCTAAGTAGTCTTAGGCTGAGCGTCTGATAATTTCTGAGTGAGTTTATCAGTGGTAAAGTTCGAAGACTCAAGCGCCTGATTTCTGAAAGAAGATAAAAGTCTCCAAGCGTCCAATTGACCAGCTACATCAAGCGTTTCCTTATGGGACAGAAGTAATGTCACCTGAATTTATTTCTAAGTTCAAAAGGAGTTTAATGCAAATATTCCCGAAGCATTAAATTCCAACGGATATTTAATTCAAATGCATTAAATGCTGATAAGAGCATTAAATGTGATAAGCACTTTCAGACGTACGGAGAAGCCACCCTATTGGACTGTCAACTATCTCAGACTGCAGCACCAACTTTTGTGCAGCAAATTTTCAGGAAAAAGGACAAAAGTTGTTCACTCGCGGAAGTGAGAGACACGCGCCTGTGCATGTGTCAAACGGGCACTTTCTCCAAGAATGTCTATAAATAGGACTTCAACAACAAGCCAAAGAGAGAATAATTAATCTTCAAGTCGAATTGCTGTTGCATTGAAGTCTCATTCCTTAAACTCTCAGAAAAGCCAGAATATTCAAGAAAAACATTCCCTTTGCTTTTCTTCAATCCTGAGACAGTCAACAAATATCTCAAACTTCTTTTCGAAGAAACCACTTTCCTACTGAGATATTTCCAAGTTGTTTGAACTTCATCGAAATCAAACAAACCGCTTTAGAAAAACCCATCCAAGCCTCGCGATCTGTGTGAAGTCGAAGTTGGATACTTGCATCATTTCTGGGTGAAAGAAGCAAGGAGATTGAAGTGATTTGGAGCAAAAATCTGTGTGATCAAGGAGCTCAAGTCATCGACATCTATCTCTCCCTATTGTGTAGAAGATTCTGTGTGATTCTTTGAGAATCACTTTAGTGGATTGCCTCCAAGTGTTCAAAGAGAAGAAGGACGTAGTTGGGATTACATCACCCAACGAACCTTACAAATATTGTGTTATTTACTTTTCAGTCAATCATATCATATCATATCATTGCATAAATTGACTAAGTAAAATACAATCAAACGCTAAGCAACTAAGAAACCTCTGGTGACGCTAAAGCTTTCAAAGGAAGACTAGAAAAATCATTCCGCTGTGCTAACACTGATTAAAGAACTGAACGCTTAATCCCACTCGGTTAAAGTATTCAAATCTTGAAGTCTAAGTTAACTCTCTAAAAACAGTCTTCATCAGACGCTTAACCTAAGCGTCTATATTTCTAAGAAAACGCGCAGTCAAGCGTTCCCTTTTTAAGCGTCCAAAACCAGTTTAATACGAAATCTTTTTGAAGTCGAAAAAGACTTCAGGGTCTATTCAACCCCCCCCCCCCCTTCTAGACCCTTTCGTATGCCACGTGGGACCAACATAAACTATGAGTGCAATAAAAATTTTTATGCATATTTATAAAAGCGGGTTGGGATTCCCTTTTCTTTAATATATGTATAATTACTCCCATGGGTTTAAATAATTCTATAAGAAAATAAAGGGACCAGACTGAAAATAAAGACAAAGCATATGTACTAAGAAAATAAATATGACCAGCCATGTGTCAATTTTTGCTTGGTTTTGGGCATTTAGACTTGGTCAAAAATAGTGGCTTGGTAGAGGGACTAAATTGCAATTTTGAGGGTGCTAGACACTTAAATTTTTTGTGTTTGATTGCTATACCCTTAATGCCTTATGCAAAATGTTGCTATTTACTTAATTTTCCCCATTAGCATCTAGTTTTTGTCATTGTAAATATGGGAAAAATTAAATAAATAATACAAATATTAAATATTAATTATTAAAATAATACAACTTTAATTAGACATCAGAAAATAGCACATTCCGCTGTAGGGTACAACGGAATCAGACTGATTCCGCTGTACCCGACAGCGGCATCAATAAAATATTATTTTCTTTTTAATAACTATTGCATTTCACTGTCGGGTACAGCAGAATGTAATATAATATTATTTTTTTCTTTTTTCATTAAATAATAATTTTTTTATTTTCGGCTCATTTTTCTCCCTTTTTCGTGCATTTTTGGGTTTTGACTTGAACATATAAATTGTAAACATTCATATAAACTTTGTAACCGTACAACAATGAACTCATTTCGATACTCGGGTGAGTGAATACGGCAAATAAAAAGGAAACATTAGAGCAATTTTTTAAAGAAAATAATGACTTTGTTTACGTTTTCGGCTAATTTTTCTCTCTTTTTCATTCATTTTTGGGTTTCGACTTGAACAAATAAATTTTAGATTTTCATATAAATTTTGTAACCGCACAAGAATGGACTCATTTCGATGACCGGGTGAAGGAATACGGCAAGCAAAAAAGCAGCATTAGAGCAATTTTTTAAAGAAAATAATGATTTTTTTAATGTTTCCGACTCATTTTTCTCCCTTTTTTGTTCATTTTTGGGTTTCGACTTGAACACATAAATTGTAGATTTTCATATAAACTTTGTAAACGCACAAGAATGAACTTATTTCGATGCCCGGACGAAGAAGTACGGCAAGCAAAAAAGCTGTTTTAGAGCAATTTTTTAAGAAAATCATGATTTTTTCCTTGTTTCGGGCTTATTTTTCTCCTTTTTTCGTGCATTTTTGGGTTTCGACTTGAACATATAAATTGTAAACTTTTATATAAACTCTGTAACCGCACAAGAATGGACTCATTTCGATGCCCGGGTGAAGGAATACGACAAGTAGAAGAAAAGATTAGAGCAATTTTTTAAAAAAATAATAATTTTGTCTATGTTTCCTGCTCATTTTTCTCCATTTTCCATTCATTTTTGGGTTTCGACTTGAACACATAAATTGTAAATTTTTATATAAAATTTATAACCGCACAAGAAAAGACCCATTTCGATGCCCGGGTGAAGAAATACGGCAAGCAAAAAAGCAACATTTAAGCAATTCTTTTAAGAAATTAATGATTTTTTCCTTGTTTTCGGCTCATTTTTCTCCCTTTTTCGTGCATGTTTGTGTTTCGACTTGAACATATAAATTGTAAATTTTCATATAAACTTAGTAACCGTACAAGAATGGACTCATTTTGATGCTTGGGTGAAGGAATACGACAAGAATAGACTTGAACAAATGTTGCTTTTTTGCTTGTCGTATTCCTTAACTCGGGTATCAAAATAAGTCCATCCTTGTGCGGTTACAAAGTTTATATGAAAATCTACAATTTATGTGTTCAAGTCGAAACCCAAAAATGAACAAAAAAGGGAGAAAAATGAGCTGGAAACAAAAAAAAAATCATTAGTTTCTTAAAAAAAATGCTCTAATGCTGCTTTTTTGCTTACCGTATTCTTTCACCGTGGCATCGAAATGAGTCCATTCTTGTGCGGTTATAAAATTTATATGAAAATATACAATTTATGTGTTCAAGTCGAAACCTAAAACTGAATGAATAAGGGAGAAAATGAGCCGAAAACATAAGCAAAGTCATTATTTTCTTTAAAAAATTGCTATAATGTTTCCTTTTTATTTGCCGTATTCATTCACCCGATTATTGAAATGAGTCCATTCTTGTGCGGTTACTGTTGTGATTCGGTCTAGCGGAATAAACTTTTAATCCGAATCACACCCGAGAATCCAATCCGGGGATATTCATGATATTTAGCATATTGATCAATTGACGAGAATTGACAAGAGTAATTGAATCACCTTTTTCGTCTATTGAATCTCGAATTATCAGCAGCAGCCCCGGACTCCTACCTCTAGATAATCACGCAGAAGAAAAATTCTCCAAGAAAAGCTTGATCTCCTCCTCGGCAACTATTACAAGCGGCTAGAGTGAATGGAGAGGGAGGGATTTTTCTTTCCTAATGCTCTAGGTTCATTTTGGCTTAGTGTTAGATTCTAAAACAATGACTTGTGTGTGTGGAGTTCTGACACTGACTGATTACTTATACCAAGTAAAAGACTCCCCCAGGGTTACACAGTGAGGGGCGCCCGAATTGGCCTTTTCAGATGGGCTTCGGGCTTTATTTTTACTTAGCCCATGTGTAATTAATTAAATCCAAATCCAATCAAATTGGTAATTAATTAATTACATTAATCCAATTAATATAATTCAACGTATAAATTAATTTCCAATTAATTTAATTTATGAATTAATATGATTTAATTAATTTATATAATCAAATTAACTATCTTTAATTAAATCATGCCATCTATTTTGTCAGACAATTCACATCAAATGTGATTTTACCAAAATACCCTTAGCTTAAGGAAATATTCCTTTTCTTCACAAGCGCGACTCTCTACGCTCGATTCAATTGGCCATGGGAGGATTCCAAAGGATAAGGTTATCACATAGCCAACACCGTGGAACCAAATCGTAACCCAATTGAAAACGAGATGATCATGTCATCACTAACCTTGACAACGAATACCATATGTGTATAAACTCTTCACCGACGTGACCCGATCAAGTAAGAGTCATGGTTAAGTCAAACTCATAGAACTTGACTGTACTTAGAATGATAATAATATGAAATTACCAAACTACCCTCACTGACAATCACGGGATAGTTTATATGCTTTGGCCAAAGACTTATAATTTCAATTACTTACGATCATACATGTCACATACTCGTTTACTGTCGAGACGGTGAATCCCGTTTTGGCAAGTTATCTTATAACATCGAATGCAATATTGGATCGTACTTCCAGGTCGACCCCACCTATCAGGTGATACAGGTCTAACTACTTTGATAACATATCCAATACTACAAGAATGTTATAAATGACTTCTCAGGTCTAAAGTTCACATATACTGTCGTAATCTTAATCCCAATCATTGACTGTCAAAGAGTAAATACCCATGTGATTGGATTTATGCGAGTCGAGTTCAAATATGTTAATTCCATTAATCATATTCATGACACCAGCTCCCACTATCTAATCAGTTCACGACTGGCACTTTCTTATCAAAAAAGGTGTCATATGAGTTGAATATTAATGCCCAATTAATGTTCGTTAACTCACGAACTCCCAGTTTCAGAGATTAAGTACTGGAATGTTCCAGTGCCTCCTCTTGTCCATAAGAGGTGGAAAGTCTATCTTGAAATCTCTTGGACTAATTTCTTCAATATAGTTAAATCCCATTAGATTTATATGAACAAAATAAAAACATTTATTCTATAAATAGAAACATCAAACGTTTTGTACAAATAACTTATCTAAGCCCTACTCAATCTAATTCCTCATAGACATTGAGGGCATACACCTAACAATCTCTCACTTGTACTCAACGCCAATCACTATGGTATTTAATTCCCATCTTCTCAAGATGTTTATCTAGCACAGCCTATGATAATGGCTTGGTGAGTGAGTCAGCCACGTTTTCTGCTGAGGCTATTTTCTGCACGGCTATATCGCCTCTTCCAACGATTTCTCGTATTATATGATATTTCCTCATCACGTGTTTAGATTTGTTGTGAGACCTTGATTCTTTAGCTTGCGCAATTGCTCCGTTGTTGTCACACCATAGTGGCAACGACATTTCCACGCTAGGAACCACTCCAAGTTCGGCAATGAACTTTCTCATCCAAACAGCTTTTTTGGCTGCCTCAGAGGCTGCCACATATTCTGCCTCTGTTGTGGAGTCAGCAGTTGTGCCTTGCTTGGAAGTTTTACAAGACACTGCTCCTCCACAGAGTGTGAATATGTACCCAGAGGTAGATTTAAGGTCATCCGAATCAGATTGAAAATTTGAGTCGGTGTAACGATCCACCTTTAATTCTCCATTCCCATATATTAGTAGCATATCTTTAGTTCTTCTTAAGTACTTTAAGATACACTTCACTGCTATCCAGTGATGCTCCCCCGTGTTAGCTTGAAACCTCCTGACCATGCTTACAGCATGTGCCAGATCTGGCCTAGTGCATAACGTCGCATACATGAGACTACCCACAGCGGATGCATAGGGTATATTCCTCATTTCCATTCTATCCTTGTCCATTTTGGGACTCATAGATTTGGAAAGATGAATGTCATGTCTCATGGGCAAAAGTCCTCCCTTAGAGTTATGCATTTCATATCTCTTAAGGACTTTCTCTAGGTAGAGCGCTTGGGAGAGACCAATCATTCTATTCGCTCTATCTCTATAAAGGCGAATTCCTAGAATGTAGGTCGCTTCTTCCAAGTCTTTAATGGAGAATGTACTTGAGAGCCATGTCTTGACTGAAGTCAATAAGCCTATGTCATTCCCTATATGTAGTATGTCATTTACGTATAGAACCAGGAATGTCAACTTGCTCCCACTGACCATTTTATATACACACGGTTCGTCTTCATTCTTGATAAAGCCATATTTCTTGGTTTCTTCATCAAACCTTAGATTCCAACTCCGAAAGGCTTGCTTCAGTCCATAGATGGACCGATTAAGTTTGCAAACTTTATGAGAGTCGGCTTTAGATATAAAGCCCCTGGGCTGTTGCATATAAATGTCCTCATCTAAGTGTCCATTTAAGAATGCGGTCTTTACATCCATTTGCCAGACTTCATAGTCTAAGTTTGCAGCTATGGCTAGCAGAATTCTAATAGATTTGATCATGGCTACTGGCGAAAAGGTTTCCTCATAGTCAATGCCCTCTTTTTTACTATACCCTTTTGCCACTAGCCTGGCCTTATAGGTGTCCACTTTGCCATCCGGGCCAATCTTTTTCTTATAGATCCATTTGCATCCAATTGGTCGTACTCCATTTGGTAGATCAGTAAGAGTCTAGACTTGGTTCAAATACATCGAATCAATCTCTGCTTTCATAGCCTCAAGCCACTTGGAGGAATCTATATTCGTCGCTGCTTCATCATAGTCAAAGGGATCATCTCCATGGCTTCCTTCTACAACGGCATACAAATAATGCTGCATTTTGTGCAGATAGCCATATCTCTCAAGCAGCTGAGATACTCTGCTAGATCGTCGTTGCGACTGTTGTGTCAAGTTAGGTTCAGATTCTTGAACTGATGTCTCCGAAGGGAAGTTATCTTGTTCTTCCAGAACAATCTTTCTACCTGGACCACCTTCTCGAATGAATTCTTCTTCAAGAAAGTGGGCTTGTAAGGCCACGATGATCCTATGATCATTTTGCAGGTAAAAGAGGTATCCCATCGAATCTACGGGAAAACCAACAAAACGTCCTTTTAAGGATCTATCCTCTAGTTTCTCTACCTTGGTCTTCTTTACATATGTTGGGCAACCCCATATTATTATGTATTTCAGACTAGGTTTCCTGCCGCTCCATATCTCATATGGTGTAGTGGGAACATATTTCGAGGGACATTTGTTTAGAATGTGCGCAGCTGTAAGTAAAGCATGTCCCCACAACGAGATGGGTAAATCAGTGTAGCTAAGCATGGAGCGTATCATGTCCAACAGAGTACGATTCCTTCTTTCTGCTACTCCGTTAAGTTGTGGGGTTGCTGGAGAAGTTAGTTGTAATACTATGCCTTGTTCTTTTAATAACTCGTCAAACTCGGCACTCATGTATTCGCCACCTCTATCAGATCTCAGTGTCTTAATATTGTGCCCAGTTTGTTTTTCAGTCAAAGCTTTGAATTCCTTCAACCATTCAAGTGGTTCGGATTTATACTTCATCAGATAAACTAGACCATAATAGAGTGGTCATCTGTGAAGGTTATAAAGTACTGAAAACCTCCAAAGGCCACATCCTTGAGGGGCCCACAAACGTCTGTGTGGATTAATCCTAAAACTTCATTTGCCCTTTCGAAATGTCCAGTTAACGGTGACCTAGTCATCTTGCCTTTGAGGCACGATTCACAAGTCGGATATGGATCAGACCCAAGTGGACCAATGAGCCCACGTTTTTCCAACTCGTGAATCTTAAATTCACCGGCATGTCCCAGTCGAAGGTGCCATATAAGTTTTTGGTTCATTCCATTCATACTACGTTTTCTAGTCATAGTATTAACCATACATTGATTTTGGACATTCAAATAGTATAAACCATTAATTAAAGATGCAGAGCCAACACATTTATTTCCAAAATAAATATCGCAAGAATTATGTTTAAAAGTAAACAAATATCCTTTCCTGACTAATACAGGAATAGAAGTAATATTCTTGAGCCCATTAGGCAAAACAAGACAATCATCTAATCTAATTTGACATCCAGAAATTAATGCAACAGAAGTAATTCCAATGTGAGTCGCAGCCACACTGTGTCAGCTTCCTACATTGATCATCACTTCGTTCTCAACCAACTTTCTACTTGTTTCCAGAGCCTGGTTCAAAACATAAATATGAGCACTAGCTCCGGAATCTAGAATCTAAGAAGTAGAAAATATCATCATAGAACAATTTGTTTCAAAAACATGTTCTATACCTGCTTTATTTTCTACTTTTAGCTTCGGACAGTCACTCTTCCAATGCCCTGCTTCTTTAGAGTGGATGCAGATGTCTGTCTTCTTCGGGCCCCTGCCCTTGAACCTCTTCTTTTGGTTTCCCTTGCCTTTGGTCTTCCCAGAAGAATTTGTCACTCCCAGTTGCTTCTTACCTCGTTTGTTCTTCTGATTCTTTGAAGAATCAGTAGAAACGACCAAAGCAGTCTCTTTCATCTTGGGGTCCATTTTTGATTGAGCATTTGTGAGTTTGTTCAAAAGACCCAACAGTGAACACTCAATGTCATTCATATTGAAATTCACTATGAATTGCAAAAAAGACTTGGGTAGTGACTGCAGGATGAGATCAGTCTGAAGCTGGAAGTCCATAGAGAAGTCGAGGGCTTCCAAGCTCTTGAACATGGACATCGTCTTCAAAACATGATCCCCAACTTTCTCTCCTTCCTTCATTCTCGCCCCAAAGAGTTGAGATGAAGTCTCATAACGAGCAGCCTGCTGTGCACTCCGTAGAGTTCCTTTAAATGAACCATGATTTCAGCAGCGGCTCCCATCTTTTCATGAGATCGTTGCAGTTCATTGGTCAACAATCCCAGCATGTACCCCTTGACACGAGTGTCGACTTTAATCCAGTCTTCACGGGCAAGCCAATCTTCAAAAGATCCAGGGTCTGGGACTTCAGGCATCTCTTCGTCGAGCACATGTGCCAAAGATTCAAGGCTGAGGACAATCCTCAGATTTCGTATCCAATCAACGAAATTTGGTCCATTGAGGACATTTTTCTCAAGTAGTATTGTCAAAGGGTTAGTCATTGTGATGGAAATAAACTACAGAAAATTAACCAAGACTTTTGCTTAGATGCGTTATTATGTACTTTCAAGTAAAATCAAGGATTTCAATATTTACTTGACTTCCACTATTTTTCTCGAAATATTGCACTCCCACTGCAATAATCGGAAACCTCATTGGATTGATTTCATAGTGAGTGATTGATTTCCCCAACGATCTAAACAAGTTGCAACCTTGAACGATATATGGCTCGTTAGATCATTGAGGTGATGTCAAACATCAATCAGTCTAACCAATGGTTCAATCTCCTTTAGCTCATGGATCACTGAACCGCAAACTTTTTCGATATATAGGTGGTGGTCCATCTGAGTCATTTATTCCATCAACTCCTATCAATCTAACAATTTAATCTTGCCTTGCAACCTTGAACGATATATGGGGCAAAATATGTTTCGACATGAAGGCATCAAATGCACTAGAGAAGATAGAGTACCATGTCTTGATGCATGACCCCCTTATTCCGGGAAGATGCCATACACTAGAAACGAACCCACCTTCTAAAGTTTGATGGAGAGCTAGGACATTCAATGCCCCTTTACTTACTCAGTATTTTAATATGGGAGAATTATAACATTCGATAATGTTATTTAGTTGGTCTCACTTTGCACATTAATTTCTTTATCGCGCAATAATTGGAAATGCATAAGAATAAGCCTAGCAATTCTAACAACACACACATGTATGGACTATCTAGATCCACTGGAACCAATGAGTGATCGGGGTGGGCTCCTATCTATTACAAGGATTGGGCCCTATACAAAGATCTAATCTTCTTGATTCTCCAAGACTTCATGTGCCACCATGAACCGCCATTTGGGCCTATCTCTAAAACAATTACATAGAAATAACCTATACAAAATTCTATGAATTGAAGATAAAAACTAGGAGGCTCAAAACCGGCCCAATACAACCCAGGTAAGACAGAATAAATAAAACCCTGAGTCCATACATGGTGTCACCATCACATATGTAAGGAGCACATAAATAATTTAAAACACATATGTGAATTTATCCTTTAAATCTAATTTAATGTGTGATTAAATTTAATTTAATCTATAATTGAATCCAATTCAATCTCTTGAATAAATCCAATTTAATATCATGAAAATAAATCCAATTTAGTTTGAATACTTTTAATCTAATTAAAATTTGACTATCTTCAAATAAAGTCTAATGGGTAATTTAATCTAAACACATAGCAATATCATGTAAAATGAAAGCGATATTTAAATCTAATTTAACAAATCCAATTTAATATATATCATCTTAGAAAAGGAGTTTTAAATCCAATTTATGACTTTGAACAATTCTAAGTTCAATAGAAAATGTTAGGAATTTCATGTTAGATGTTTTGATGATAACAATTAAGACTTTATGTTAGACCCCAAAATATGTAAGTTTGATTTTAGTAAAAATCATGTATAAGCTTTGAAGTGTTAGATTTGTAATAGGCTTTATAGGCTTTGTTTTGTTTTTATTTTAGATTGTTAGGCTAAGTAGTCTTAGGCTGAGTGTCTAATAATTTCTGAGTAAGTTTATCAGTGGTAAAGTTTGAAGACTCAAGCGCCTGAAGTCTGAATGAAGATGAAGTTCCCAAGCGTCCAAATGACCAGCTATATCAAGTGTCACCTTATAGGACAGAAGTGATTCAAGGATGGATAAGCGTCTATCAATGACTGATTTCACCTGAATTTATTTCTAAGTTCAGAAGGAGTTTAATGCAAATATTCTCAATGCATTAAGTGCCAACGGGCATTTAATTCAAATGCATTAAATGTTGATAAGAGCAATAAATGTGATAAGCACTTTCAGACGTACTGAGAAGCCACCCTATTGGACTGTCAACTTTCATAGACTGCAACACCAACTTTTGTGCAGCAGATTTTCAGGAAAAAGGACAAAAGTTGTTCACTCGCGGAAGTGAGAGGCACGCGCCAGTGCATGTGTCAAACGGATACTTTCTCCAAGAATGCCTATAAATAGGACTTCAACAACAAGCCAAATACGATCTTTTCCAGCCAAATTGCTGTTGCATTGAAGTCTCATTCTTAAACTCTTAGAAAAGCCAGAATATTTAAGACAAAATTCTCTTTGCTTTTCATCAATTCCTGAGACAGTCAACCAATATCTCAAACATTCTTTTCGAAGAAACCTACATTACTATTGAGATATTCCCAGTTGTTTGAACTTCATCAAAATCAAACAAACCATTTAGAAAACCCCATCCAAGCCTCGCGATCTGTGTGAAGTCGAAGTTGGATACTTGCATTATTTCTGGGAGAAAGAAGCAAGGGGATTAAAGTGATTTGGAGCAGAAATTTGTGTGATCAAGGAGCTCAAGTCATCGACATCCATCTCTCCCTAATTTGTAGAAAACTCTGTGTGATTCTTTGAGAATCATTTTGGTGGATTGCCTCCGAGTGTTCAAGGAGAAGAAGGACGTAGTTGAGATTACACCACCCAACGAACCTTACAAATATTGTGTCATTTACTTTACAGTCAATTCTATTATTTGTCATATCATTGCATAAATTGATTAAGTAAAACACAATCAAACGCTAAACAACTAAGAAACATCTTGTGACGCTAAAGATCTCAAAAAGAGAAGACTCTAAAATTATTCCGCTGTGCTAACACTGATTAAAGATCTGAACGCTTAAACCTACTTGGTTACAGTATCAAATCTTAAAGTCTAAGTTAACTTTCTCAAACAGTCTTCATTAGACGCTTAGCCTAAGCGTCTATATTTCAAGAAAACGCTTAGTCAAGCGTCTACATTTCAAGGGTCCAAAACCATTTTAATACGAAACTTTTGAAGTCGAAAAAGACTTCAGGGTCTATTCAACCCCCCCCCCACTACCCTTCTAGACCCTTTCGTATGCCACTTGAGACCAACAGAAAATTTTCAAGTTTAAATCCAATTTAAATAAAGTAACTAAATCTAATTTAGAATAAAATTAAATCTAATTTAAAATTCCTAAATCCAATTTAGGGTTTTGAATAAATTTAAATCCAATTAAAATTTATTCACTAAATCCAATTTAGAAGTTGAAACGAAATTTAATTAGGGTTGTTGACTTGATAAATATTTGAGTTAAGTTTTTCAATTTAGATTGAGCCCACATAATTATTAATTGATAATTGGTCAATCCTATTTAAATCATTTGGGCCAAGCCCTATAATTAATTATATTAGGCCTAATTCAAAATACTCAATTAATTAAACAACAGTCGGGCTTGGCCCAACATTATTAATTAATTGCGCTGGGCCAAGCCCAGCTAAAATCCTAACTGCGCTGGGCCTAGCCCAACGCTATTTATCTAGCGTTGGGCTGAGCCCAGCGCTATTTTACTGTGCGCTGGGCTTGGCACGCCATGAGCCCAACACTTGTGCACACGGGTGTTGCGCTTTAGCCCAACACAATCTTAATAAGCCCAACACCTGCCGACGCCGCCCGTGTACAGCAGCGCCGGCGACGGCTGTTGTTCCGGCGGTGGATCGACGCCGCTCCGGGCAGCACGATTTTTCAGAAAATCCAATTTTATTAAAATCACGAATCCAATTCAATTTTTCGGTTTACCTAGTAAATCCAATTCAACTCATGAAAAATTAATTTTGCAGATAAGCATGCATAACATAAATTACCCGAATTTACATACAATACGTAAATACATGTTTATGATATTATAACAATTAAAACACATAAACATACAACGAATATCATGATATTCCTGAATTTTGACTCTAATACCACTGTTGTGATTCGGTCTAGCGGAATAACATTTTAATCCGAATCACACCCGAGAATCCAATCCAGGGATATTCATGATATTTAGCATATTGATCAATTGACGAGAATTGACAACAGTAAGAGAATTACCTTTTTCGTCTATTGAATCTCGAATTATCAGCAGCAGCCCTGGACTCCTGCCACTAGATAATCACGCGGAAGAAAAATTCTCCAAGAAAAGCTCGATCTCCTCCTCGGCAACTATTGCAGGCGGCTAGAGTGGATGGAGAGGGAGGGATTTTTCTTTCCTAATGCTCTAGGTTTATTTTGGCTTAGTGTCAGATTCTAAAACAATGACTTCTGTGTCTGGAATTCTGACACTGACTGATTATTTATACTAAGTAAAAGACTCCCCCAGGGTTACACAATGAGGGGCGGCCAAATTGGCCTTTTCAGATGGGCTTCGGGCTTTGTTTTTACTTAGCCCATGTGTAATTAATTAAATCCAAGTCCAATCAAATTGGTAATTAATTAATTACATTAATCCAATTAATATAATTCAACTTATAAATTAATTTTCAATTAATTTAAGTTATGAATTAATATGATTTAATTAATTTATTTAATCAAATTAAATATCATTAATTAAATCATGCCATCTATTTTGTCAGACAATTCACATCAAATGTGATTTTACCAAAATACCCTTAGCTTAAGGAAATATTCCTTTTCTTCACATAGCGCGACTCTCTAGACTCGATTCAATTGGCAATGGGAGGATTCCAAAGGATAAGGTTGTCACCTAGCCAACACCGTGGAACCAAATCGTAACCCAATTGAAAACGAGATGATCATGTCATCACAAACCTTAACTACGAATACCATATGTGTATAAACTCTTCACCGACGTGACCCGATCAAGTAAGAGCCATGGTTAAGTCAAACTCATAGAACTTGATATTGTACTTAGAATCATAATAATGTGAAATTACCAAACTACCCTCACTGACAATCACGGGATAGCTTATATGCTTTGGCCAAAGACTTATAATTTCAATTACTTACAATCGTACATGTCACATACTCGTTTACTATCGAGACAGTGAATCTCGTTTTGGCAAGTTATCTTATAACATCGAATGCACTATTGAATCGTACTTCGAGGTCGACCCCACCTATCAGGTGATACGGGTCTAACTACTCTGATAACATATCCAATACTACAAGCATGTTATAAATGACTCCTCAGGTCTAAAGTTCACGCATACTATCGCAATCTTAATCCCAATCATTGACTATCAAAGAGAAAATACCAATGTGATTGGATTAATGCGAGTCGAGTTCAAATATGTTAATTCCATTAATCATATTCATGACACCAGCTCCCACTATCTAATCAGTGTACGACTGACACTTCCTTGTCAAAAAAGGTGTCATATGAGTTGAATATTAATGTCCAATTAATATTCGTTAACTCACGAACTCCCAGTTTCAGAGATTAAGTACTGTACTGTTCCAGTGCCTCCTCTTGTCCATAATAGGTGGAAAGTCTATCTTGAAATCTCTTGGACTAATTTGTTCAATACAGTTAAATGTCATTACATTTATATGAACAAAATCAAAACCTTCATTCTATAAAGAAACATCAAACGTTTTGTACAAATAACTTATCTAAGCCCTACTCAATCTAATTCCTCATAGGCATTGAGGGCATACACCTAACAGTTATAAAGTCTATATGAAAGTCTACAATTTATATGTGAAGCCCCCCAATTTGGTGTCCCACATAGGAAAAATGTGGGATGTTTGAATAGTATATATAGTGGGCCAAGGGATTCAAGTGTAACAGTGGATATTCATTTTGGGTCGTGATTCGAATGCCCAACTCAAGGTTACGCTTAGTGGGTTCAGAGGCACGCTTCGCGTCCAATGGGCTCGGGGGCCCGGGGCGTGACATTATATGTTCAAGTAGAAACCCAAAAATACACGAAAAAGGGAGAAAAATGAACCGAAAAAAATCATTATTTAATTAAGAAATAAAAAAATAATATTATATTCCATGCCGCTGTACCCAACAGAGGAATGCAATAGTTATTATAATAATATTTTATTGATTCTGCTGTCGGGTACAACGTCTGATTCCGCTGTACCCGACAGCAGAATGTGCTATTTTCTGATATCTAATTAAAGTTGTATTATTTTAATAATTAATATTTAGTTTTGTATTATTTATTTAATTTTTTCGTAAATATGTAGTATTATATTTTTTTTAAAAAGTAAAAGAAATAAAGTTGATGTTGGCAAATTGTGGGCCATTCCCAGGATGAATTCAGAAATAAATTGGTGGGGTGGGAGGGGGTGGGTTTGAATTATCATTAACACAAACGTTTTTGATAATATTTATATGTAAAAAATCAAAATTATTCTAGGTTTAATAGATAGATAAAATTATTATTATCACATGTAAAAAAACTAATTTTCAATAAGTAATTGACATGACATTAATATATAAGCAATTCTTGAAAATATTATTGGAGTTATATATACACAATTTTTTTAAAGTTATATATCTATTATATTATGAATATGTAAATACACATAACAAACATAGGAAACTCTAATTTTTAACCTATTTGCTAATATCGATATAGTATTATCAGTTAGTCGAACTTAATATTTAATTTTTTTTAGTTATAGAATTTTTTCTTAATATTTTTCATTCTACTTAATTTTCTGTCTCTTTTTATTAGGAGTTAGTGGCTTTATTCTTAGATAAAAGTATTTTCTGAAAAAGACATTGCATTGTTCATCACATATCAATGTACAATTAGGTGGAATCAAGAAACTAATATATATATATACACACTATACTAAAAGTGTGAATCTCATAGTTGTTTCTTCCAATTGTCAATGGACTAAATCACCCTTAATAACATTAATATATTATCCATTAATCTATTAATTATAGAATGCTCCATCTTCCCTATTACATTTACTGCAGAAACTTAATGGTCAATCTGGTTTAATAACTTTTAATCACTCTCATTGGTATCATCTTTTCAACTTCCCAAATATTTTTAAGCTCAATTTCTTCACTATAAATATAACTTTACCTTTGCCCATTTTCGTGTACTTCAGGCTACAGATCTATATTGTTTTTAAGAAGCTACGTTATTTTCATGAAAAATTTATTGTCATGAAAAGTTGCTATGGTTTAGAGTTGGTTAGACAGATTTGATGTGTTTTTTCAGTTTGTATAATCAAATTACGGTACCAGAAATGGGAACTCATTTGTGGTGAATATCTTGACTGAAACTTACCTAGATTCTGTTTGTAGTATTAAATATTTGACGGCTTTATACTATCACAAGGATAAAAAAAAAAAATTGATAAAATTAGTAGATCAAAATGTTCAATAGTTTTACACCGTATTGCTGCAAGAAGACATTCGGTTTCAACAGAATGACTTTGTTCTAATACCAAGTTCATGGTGGGTTTAATCTTGTTTTTTATTTTTTTGATACATGTGTGATTCTTTGTAAAAATTAATTCATATCTGTTTATTGGAAATAAATATTACATGCAATTTATTTATTTAATTTAGTATGAAATTGTTGAACATGTACAACACACATGCATTTTACTAGTATATATAAATAGATAGATAGATAGATAGATAGATAGATAGATGAAGGATAAATGAAGCACTAAATTCGAACAATATTAAATTACAAATTTCAAAATCTTGTTAAAGAAAAGGAATATAACGTCAGCACTTTTCAGGGAAAATTGCAAAATTGGTACTCTAAGTTGGCCTGTACCTTTTTTTGGTACAATAATTTGACCTGTTGACAATTTGGGTACACCACTTGCAAAAATTGGCAATTTCAGTACAAATTTTGTCGAAAAATTTAAAATTAGCCGAAAAATATCATTTGGCAAGAAAATTGACTTCAATTTGGGGATTTAACTCAATTACTTACAGTTTTTTTAATTTATTTAAATTTTTGAAAATTTCAATTCAAATATTTGTTCATCTTAGTTATTTTTTATTTTTTATAAAAATTTGTATAATTGATATATCTATAAATAATTTTAAATAAAAAATTATAATATTATATGCATAAATTCAAATTAAATTATTATTTTTACTTAGTATTCCGAATTTTACTATTTTTCTGTTTTTTCTACAAACATTAAACTTTTGTTTTCTTTCTTAATTTTTATTTTTATAATTTTTTGCTACCAATTTCCAGCAGAAAATATTTTATCAAACTACATAAATTGACGACAATACCAACCAGCTACTCTAGTACAAACTATTATTAGTAGATTAAAAATTAATGACATTTAAAACTATTTCATCTAAATCGTTTTTCAAATTAAGAATTCATCAACCCAACTTAAAATTAAAAGCTACAGTTGACTTCCTTCAATTTCCAAATAAAATATAAATAGATTTAGAAGAAGAAAAGAAAATACGAAAACCCAAAAAATAGAAAGACAGAAAAAATTTAGAAGGGGAGACGTGCCACCTTCTACCGCACCCGATGTCACCAGACCGAATGGGGGCTTCAAGGAGACCTGCTGATATGGCACCAAACAGCTTTTCTTGCAAGCACTTTCAAACAGAAAATCTATATATATGTTGACATTACCAAGCTTGAAAACGAAAACCAATGGTTTTGGAAGTGAGTATTTTTGTTATCATGTGAAAAATAGTAGGTATGCTTGGTTGTGTCTTTTTAAAATGGTTGAAATTTGATGATTTGTAAAATAATTGAGCTAGTTAAAAGCTATCATGCACGGATACTCCTAAAATTGGACCTGTGCAGTATCGTACTCGTATCGGATACGATACTTTGCGGATACCGCCTGGATATGTATCGGATACCCTTTGTACGTATCCAAAAAATAAATAAAAAAGAAAATTTCGGATACCGTATCCGATACTTCCGGATGGCGTATCCCATACAAATTTGAAGTATCTAACACGCCTTGAATATCAGACATTGTATTTTTAAATATTGTATAATACTTTATAGGTTAAAATAGAAAAATAATAATAACTTTGACCGTACGTTGAAAGGTCAAAACAAACAATAAAGAAACTCAAAGAAGCAAAAAAGGGTTTCAGTTTCACTTCTTAATATGTTTTTTCTTCTTTTGCTCCACGCGAAATCTATCATTTACACTTTATTACCAAAGATTTTGGATAAGAAAGTAAATGTTGGTATAAATGAAATGACTTTCTTACACCGCCTCAAATGATGAAATATTATGGTTACCTTCGAAAATTTTTGAACTTATAAATAATGAACCTGTGTCAGTATTGCACTTTTATTTATGTTAATGAACATACTGACTCAAATTTATTTTTAAGTATTATATCTATATATATATATATATATATATTTGTATCTCCATCGTATCGTATTCTACAATTTTGAAGTTTGCCGTATTTCGTATTCGTGTCGTATCTTACCCGTATCCTCGTATCTGTATCCGTGCATCATAGGTTAAAAGTAGGGGTGGCAATTTGGGTCCAAAGATATATTTCCAACCCAACCCACCTAGGTTTTAGTTGGGTTGGGTCCTAAGTTTTTTCTCTTTGGTTCCAATTGGGTTGGTTCTCACTTATTTTTTGATCCAATTGGGTTTTAAGTTGGGCCCAATATGAGTCCAAATTGGGTCCAAATTGGGTCTAACTTAGTTTGAAATTTAATACACACCCAACATACAATTTACACAAACACTTGAACACAATTACACATATTTTACACACACTACACATATTTACACACACTACACATATTTTCACATACTACACATATTTTACATACACTACACATATTTTCACACACAGATGACATATTTTCACACAAATTACATACATTTTCACACACCACATATTTTCACATATTTTACACACACTACACACATTTTCACACACTACACATATTTTTACACACACTACACACATTTTCACACACTACACACATTTTCACACACTACAAATATTTTCACATATTTTACACACACTAGACATATTTTCACATACACTACACACATTTTCACACACTACATATATTTTCACATATTTTACACACAGTATACACATTTTCACACACACTACACATTACACATATTTTCACACACTACACATATTTTTACACACACTACACACATTTTCACACACTATACATATTTTTACACACGCTACACACATTTTCACACACTACACATATTTTACACACACTACACACATTTTCACACACTACACATATTTCACATACACTACACACATTTTCACACACTACACATATTTTACACACACTACAAATATTTTCACATATTTTACACACACTACACATATTTTCACATACACTACACACATTTTCACACACGACATATATTTTCACACAATTTACACACACTATACACATTTTCACACACACTACACACATTTTACACACAATATACGTATTTTCACACACATTACACATATTTTCACACAATACACATATTTTCACATATTTTACACACACTATACACATTTTCTCACACACTACATACATTTTACACAAACTACACATAGTTTCACACCTACATCACACATTTTACATAAACTACACATACTTTACACACACTACACATATTTTCACACACATACTACACATATTTTCACACACAGATGACATATTTTACACACACTACACATATTTTTACACACTACATATATTTTCACACACACTACATACATTTTCACACACCAGATATTTTCACATAATTTACACACACTACACATATTTTCACATATTTTACACACACTACACACATTTTCACACACTACATGTATTTTCATATATTTTACGCACACTACAAACATTTTCACACACTACACATATTTTCACAAACACTACACATATTTTCACAAACTACACATATTTTACACACACTACACATATTTTCACATACACTACACACATTTTCATACACTACATATATTTTCACACATTTTACACACACTATACATATTTTCACACACACTACACATATTTTCACACCTACATCACACATTTTACACAAACTTTACACACACTACACATATTTTCACGAACATATCATATATTTTACACACACTACACATGTTTTACACACACTATACATATTTTCACACACACTACACATATTTTCACACACTACACACATTTGTGTCGTGTGTGTGAAAATGTATGAAGTGTGTAAAATATGTGAAAATAAATGTGTAGTGTGTGAAAATATGTGTAGTGTGTGTAAATGTGTGTAGTGTGTGAAAATGTGTGTATTGTGTGAAATTATGTGTATAGTGTGTGAAAATATGTGTAGTGTGTGAAAATATGTGTAGTGTGTGAAAATGTGTGTAGTGTGTGTAAAATATGTGATGTGTGTAAAATATGTGTAGTGTGTGAAAATATGTGCAGTGTGTGTAAATGTGTGTAGTGTGTGAAAATATGTGTAGTGTGTGTAAAATATGTGATGTGTGTGAAAATGTGTGTAAAATATGTGATGTGTGTGAAAATGTGTGTAAAATATGTGTAGTGTGTGAAAATATGTGATGTGTGTGAAAATGTGTGTAGTGTGTGAAATTTTGCGTAGTGTGTGTAAATGTGTGTAGTGTGTGAAAATGTGTGTGTAGTGTGTGAAAATATGTGTAGTGTATGAAAACGTGTATAGTGTGTGTAAAGTATGTGTAGTGTGTGAAAATATGTGTAGTGTGTATAAAAAGTGTGTAGTGTATGTAAAGAGTGTGCATTGTGTGTGAAAATGTGTGTAATGTGTCTAAAAAATGTGCATTGTGTGTAAAAAATGTGCATTGTGTGTGAAAATGTGTGTAATGTGTCTAAAAAATGTGCATTGTGTGTAAAAAATGTGCATTGTGTGTGAAAAAGTGTGTAGTGTGTGTAAAAGTGTATAGTGTGTGTAAAAAGTGTGTAGTGTGTGTGAAAAGTGTGTAGTGTGTGTAAAAAGAGTGTAGTGTGTGTAAAAAGTATGGATTGTGTGTGTAAAAAGTGTGTAGTGTGTGTATAAAGTGTGCATTGTGTGTGAAAAAGTGTATAGTGTGTGTAAAAAGTGTGCATTGTGTGTGAAAATGTATGTAGTGTGTGTAAAAAGTGTGCATTGTGTGTGAAAATATGTGTAGTGTGTGTAAAAAGTATGCATTGTGTGTGAAAATGTGTGTAGTGTGTGTAAAAAGTGTGTAGTGTGTGTAAAAAATGTGCATTGTGTGTGAAAAAGTGTGTAATGTGTGTAAAAAGTGTGCATTGTGTGTGAAAATGTGTGTAGTGTGTATAAAAGTGTGTTGTGTGTGTAAACAATATGCAATGTGTGTAAAAGTGTGTTGTGTATGTAAAAATGTGTAAAAAATATGCGGTGTGTGTAAAAGTGTGTTGTGTGTTTAAAAGTGTGTTGTGTATATGTAAATGTGTATAGTGTGTGTAAAAAGTGTGTAGTTTGTGTAAAATATATGTTGTGTGTGTAAAAGTGTGTTGTGTATGTGTAAATATGCCTAGTGTGTGTAAAAAGTGTGTAGTGTGTGTAAAAAGAGTGCTTGGCTAAACTTGTTTAAAACATTTTCTAATCCAATTTTGGGTCTATGTTGGGTCCTTATTGGGTTCTAACTGGGTCCTCATTGGGTCTACTTTGGGTCCTTGTTGGGTCCATTATGAGTCTAGCTTTCATACAATTTTTTTTGCATAGGACCCAGTTGGACCCGACCCGAATTGGACTCAACCCAGTTGAACCCGACCCAAACCCGACCCGACCCGACCCACCCAATTGCCAGCTCTAGTTAAAAGTAATGATTATGCGAAAAGTGTTGTATGTAAAATAATAGATAAGATTGTAATATATACGTGTAAGTGGAAATAACAAAAATTGACTCCCAAACAAGAGAATTAAAACATTGAAATTGAGTCTTAATATGTGCATGACGTTGTGGAGGTCTGGTCATGCGTTTTATTTCGCCAGAACCTCTGTTCAACAAAAATCTAGTAATAAATATGACGTTCTTTCTGAAGTTCCAAAAAGAAGAAAAACATGACATTCTTCTCGAAAAAGGAATCAGTAGAGGCATAAGGTAACACAACAATTCTATAAACGATCAGTGTACAAATTGACTGGAGAAAAAAATGTCAAATGATGAGAATACATCAGTACAAGGTGAGATAATTTGAGTTCTTACTCATTGTGCGTGCATCTATCTACAAGACCACTCTCTTTCACATTTCCACTTCATTTCCCAGCAACAGAATATATAGGAAAACCAGATAGATACCAAGACCAAGGATCGCATAATCCATCCCAAACTAACACTCATGATGTGGTTAGGTTCCACCTGCCCCCAAAGAGCTTCGAAAGAAAATGAGAACAGACAAAAACAAGACTCTTCACTATCCAATCTTCAACCGAGTCTGAAACAATGCTCTTTATCATCTTCACAACCAACATCATGATCACAAATGTCACACTCCTGCATTAATCAAGAATGTGTGAATAGAAAACGTACTAAACTGAAAAACCGTTAAGACGGAATGGTAGTCGGAAGTCCAAAGTTAACATTTGTAATCTTTGGAAAGAGCCTAATAGCATTGTCAACTGCTTATAAACCAACTAATACTTCTATCTTTCAAGGTATTAAAAAATGCATGTGAATTATTTCAAACTTTGTCCTGTGTCTACAAATGGCAATAAGAGGATAGAAGCTAGCCACTTCAAACTGCTACTCTTTTAGGTGGAAGCAGGGAAAGCTAATATTCCATGAAACGAAACAACACTAATCTGCCGTATTAAACATCCTACGTTCAAAAGTTTCAACCTCACTGATATAATAGCCTACAACCATCTATAAGTATGCAACTTAAATTAATCATTAATAACACTAATAACTCAATAAAAGACAACTAAGCATGAAATCTGACACAAAGGAAGGTCAACAAGAATCTTGCTCCCATGTTTTCAGGCGCTCGAGAAATAAAAAAGGAGCCTTGCCAACAAGTTCTTGATCAATACTTTCCCAGCAATACTCTTTCTAGACTAGTTCCTCTTATTACTATAAGACTTGATCGGGTTAATTAAAGTGTATCATGTTAATAACGTGTTTCCATAATCCGAACTATTCGAAAAATGGAGAAAATTGAGAAGGTCGTAACTAAATAATATGATAACTAGTTTACACTTTTTAAACCTTCAATGCTCCTGCAAATCATGAGTCAATTCATAAGATAGTCATGCAGCAAAGATTTTTCAATGCAAAGAAGAAACCGGCTTCAATTGGTCTTTATATATATAAGCAATGAAATGTTGAGCTAAATATAAATTCTGCCATTAGTATGCAAGTTCAGCATTATTTTAAGCGAAAATCCTTTTAAATTATCAACAGCTGAATCAAGTTTTTGATCAGTAGATTTTTTGTAACTCAAAATAGGGCAGGTAGCCTTAGTATCTAATGAACCATATGATTTGACTCGATCCACCGACATCCTGCTCAAACAGATTTTAAGAAGGCAAAAGTAGACACTAAAATCAAGCAGATGCGAATTACAGATCAGACAACATAATTCATTCTTATGGAATATTACAATGAGTGAAGGTTATGCTCTAGGATGCACGAACTCTGATTCGGCAACACGAACTTAACATGACACGACCAGGGGACGATAATTCTTAAGAGAATTAGGACAAAACTTGAGTCCGACACGAATGTGTAAATATCAGTGTTTTAAAAGGCAGTCTCGGGGCGCGTCCGGGGCGTACGCCAGGGGTGGGGCGTTGCTGAAACGCCCGGGCCAATAGGAGGGGGGCGTAACCCCTCATGGGTGTACGCCCAATCAATTGGGACGTACGCTCCGGGCGAAAATGCGTCCAGTCCTTGGGCGTACGCCCAATGTATTTCATGTCCATATGGTATGATTTTAGGCCTAAATTGATTTTTTTTCCAATTTCCAATCTAAAACCCACTTAAACTTTTTACATGTTTTATTCTTTTAGTAAAAACCCATGACCCACTTATTCAATTAAATCAAACATTAAAAAAAAAAAAAAAAACTGCAAGAGCAACACAGCTTAATGCTCGAGTATTGAGAGCCGAAGATGAAGATAATGATCTTAATGATGAGACTTTTGATAGTGATTGAGTAAATTAGTGCTCGTTAACTATTATTTTAAATCTTTATTTTGCGTAACACTAGAATTTGAAACAATTATTTGTCTATTTTGATTGTTTTTTGCAAGAGTTGAGTTTGGACTTTTAGCTTGTATGGTTGAATATAGTATTATTTTTAACTTCCTCTATCTTATTTTTGTACTTAATTTATCCTTCAATTTTATAATTTTTTGCTAATTTAAATTAATTCTTAACATTATATTATATTTTTTTAATACTAAAAAAGCAAAATTCGCGGGGCAGACGCCCCGTGCCTCGGGGCTTATGCCCCGCCCCGCGCCTTCGCCTTTTAAAACACTGGTAAATATATATACACTAAAAAATATATATATATATATATATATATATACATATATATATATATATAATATTATATATATCTGCCACCTGGTGGCATATTTGTAGAGACATTGATTCGAGTATATAGAGAAGAATCATGTCATATGCCTACTATCATGATATGTAGACTTACATGTTGAAAAGAAAAAAAAAGGTCTAAAATGTGAAAATAAAAAATTGGGTAGTACTACTATCTTGTATTACGTTTTAGATACATTCAATTTTTCTGTCTATTATTGATAACTCTTAAAAACCTTACCAAATATGTGACAAGAAAAAGAGTCATGTCCAAAAGTTCGGACACACTGTTAACCGTGTCCAGAAACTGTTGGACATGTTATTAGCTGTATCGCAATTTTTTCTATTGTTGAATTTATGGATATGCCAACTGGCGTATCGGACACGTCTTGTGTCCGACACGGTATCATGTGCATGTCCGACACGACACAAGATAATTTTCGAAGCGTTAGTACTATATAGGTTATGCCACAATTGAATACCATATAAGAGGCAGCATCTTCCTGAGGAGGTACCAAAAGATTAGGCCAAGCAAGCCAATGGTGATGCCTTTCTTGAACAAATCACCAACATGACTTTCATTTCTGTCGAGCCCCTGTATTACCTGCATGTTATAGGGGTACAAAAGAAAATTATGGGCGCGTTTAGAAGATAAAAATAATGCGTGAAAGAACTTTACATCAGTTTCATGACAGCAGGATTGACATTTTACAATGCTGACAACCAATAAAAAATAAATATGTGAAACAAAGTTTCAAATTCCAGAAAGGATGGGGAATTTTTTTGTTTAATAGAACAAGGGAGTATATTCTTTTTACAATTGAGAAAACACTTGTAGGATTCTCAATTTAGTTTATACATATACATATATGTGTATGTAGATGTATATAGTATATACCATGTCCATGGACCATGTATCTATGTCTTAGAGCTTTGAAGAACCCAAAATTCATGGACACGAGACCTAATACCACACCTTGACATAACATAGTTTCTGAAATGAAAACTGAGACCATTAAACATTTATTTTTGACAGAATACAAATCTATGTTTAGAACACGTTTTTGGAGCATTAATAAACTAAAGTAAAATAACCTAGTCCTGGAGCAGGCTTACATTTGAGAAGTACCAAACAACATCACAAGAAAATTAACCAGAGGGCCAGTAGAAGGTCAGCAATGTTTCCTATGCTTAAAATTTTCACTACCGCTATAGACCAGATTTTGTCGTTGATCTGTGATGGAGCCCCCATTTGTAAAATATAATTTTGGTCCCACTTAAATTGAACTAATATACAATAAATACACACTTTACGCACAAATAAAGTTCTTTCTTTGTTCTAATGCAGAGTTTCTAGTTAACTTTAACTATTTGTTGTTTATTAGCACGTCATATTATCTGAACGAATATAAGGGAGAGACAGAACTAAAATGGTACATTGTATGATGAGAATATGATGGTGGCAAACAACACTAAACCAGACAGGTATTCAAGGCGGACTAAATCTGCTAAATATCTATTGAGGGCAAAATAACATATGCTTTCACGTCCAACGTATCTGACATATGACCGAGTCAATGTAACTTATTGCACTTTCTGAAGCTACCCCAAATTGTCATCCTCTCAGTGCAATGGATTTTTCGTGGATGCAACATGTCAAAACATCAACAGGACCTAACACAGTTCAAATTTTTTAATCAATTATGTTTCTTGATAGAGAAAGACTTTTTAGGGAAAACCTTGAGTGATCAATGCATGCATAAATACAAAAACACATACATATTTTCCACTTTTAAGGATTGGCACCAGTATCAACGTATTCTTTTAGTAATGAAGTAAGCTAACAAAAGTGAATTACTAGGATTTAATTTTCCAAGAGAATATAGATTAAATAAAACAAGAGAATATCGATTTAACAAAGTAAGAATAGTCTCGGAGAAGCAAAGAACCTCAGTAACATTTGAATTTCTTTCTGACAATGTTGATGCATCTTGTGAAGAATAGGCTTCTGATATCTGATAATCGGATGATTGTGGATGTGGTGGGAAAGTGTACACAACTCTCAATTTGAACTCTTCAACAACACCCCCTGTTTCAAACTACTAGCAAGAAAGACTTCAATCCATATATTAATCAATCATCATTCAGAAAACGCAATGTCTAATAATGATAATCCACCTCCGTGCCTTTCACCCCATCTAAAACTGCAGATGGATGCTAGAAGGGAATAATATAGCTCATTAGACACTCAAGAAAATATTTTATTGTGTATGTAAGGATAATTAAAGAAACTCCCCCTCACTAAAAGCCTAATCACCAAAAAAAAAGAAAACCACATTTGGTAAATTACCATAATTCCCTTCGTCAGAAAATGATGATCACAATTTCACCCCCTGTGAGTATAAATGTATTAAATTTCACCTGTGAGGGTGTGCTGATAATTTTCAAAACTAAGGGGGCTTTCAGTAATTACACAATAAATGAGGGGGTGTAAGCGTAATTATCCAGATATGTAATTACCATTTCTGAAGTAAACTTTCTTGAGGTAGGTGCAATTGTACTCTGAATAAGAAACTTATCCTTGCACTGCCTGTCAAGAGGAATTTTGGTCTGGGGTTGCATCCTCACTACAAAAGGAAAAATGAGAGGTCTCCATTGATCAAGGGCAACACAATCCATTAAGATGAGAAATCTAGTACGCTCTTATCAATTCTCGGCTGCACTTCACTTTTCGATAACAATAGAGAAAGTAAAAGTCCATTGACAGATTCTTGCCATCTACAAAATAGAACAGAATAATATATGATAATGAAAAGTGAAATACAATCAGATAATTACCAATGACATCACAAGTTGATCGAGGCAAAACAATCCCAAAGTTTGGTTGTACACAATACTTCTTTGGATCCGTAGTCTTGACCTACATAATTAAGATGTACTTATCAATGTAGTCTACAGTCCACATAACATTCTCAAACGACTAACATTCCTTCTATTGAAGTAACACTAAGGCTCTGTTTGGTTCTTGAATTTTGGCGAAGAAAAAGAAAATAAAAATGACAATGGGAAGAGAAGGCACAAAAGTACTATAAATTGAACGGTCAACTCCGTTAGTAAACATTTTGACCAACTTTTTTGGGGGGATTTTATGCTTGAATGACACGAGATATTAAATGAAAACATCGTGATATTGAATATAATTCATGTATGAGTGCATTTACGGGTGAATTCTTCCCAAAACAATGGGTCACAATGTTGACAAACGGAGTTGACCGTTAAGTTTTGGATGGATTATTCGGTTGAGACTTTTGGAACTTATGGGATTCAATTTGAGACTTTCATAAAGCAGGGACTAAATGTGTACTCGTGCTCACTTACGGGATCAAAAATGAGATTAGCCCTTCAGAAGAGTTATGATATTCAATTGCTACTAATAAAATTTTGCAATCGAGTAGAAATCTCTCTCTGATCTTAGTCATGACAAAAAGTAGATCACAAATTCGATATGATAAGACAGAATACAAACTGACACAACATACATATAGTTTCTTTGATCATTCCTTTCAGCAAAAAGGCATAAACATGGACAAATAAAATGTAATGTGGATCAAGTAAGCACCTGTAACATGACAACTTGATCCTGGCAAAACAATTCCCACATTCGGTTGGACACAGTACTTGGTCGGATTTGTAGTCATAACCTACACACAATAATTTAATTTGAGATATACACACACATGTTATGTTACCCCAACACACAGAAATCATTCTGTAATGGAAATCTATTTTACCTTAAATGCAACATGCTTTTGGGTCGTATTGGACAATCGAACCGAACAAGATACTTGCTTTTTCAGCTGGACTAATCAACAAACAAATAAATAAATCAAGAGATACACATATACAGATTGACAAAAAAGAAGATACATGTGTGTGTGTGTGTGTGTATATATATATATAACAGGAAAAACATAATTAGTCCGGCACCAAAGATAAATGTGATGCAATTAGATAAACTCACAAGGAAAACAGAGCTCTTGAGGTTGAACGTTAAGAAGTTTATCCATGATAACTCCTTTTCAAGAATCAACAACAACAATAGTATGTATCTTATTGAAGGAGAAATGAAGAAAAAACGTACTAGAAAATGAGGCTGCAACTAATTTAGTTTTGTAATAATAAAATTCATTCATGGGTTGACCGTGTCTATCAACTACATTAGTCAATGGAAGAAACAGCCTCCGAAGTCCGAACTGGCAAGGCAAATAATGTAGTATACTAATTACTAAAATAAAATGAGAGAGGGAGTTACAAGTAGGAAACCCGCGCCAGAATATATCAAAATATTGAATTCAAAGTGTAATTACATTTTGCAGCGAAAACAAAAGGCTAATAATTATATTTTGGCTTTCGCTGTTAGCCTCTTATCGTTTTTTACTTCAATGTTAGCCCCTTTATTTCAATTTTTATCAAATTTACCCTCCCCCGTTTGTTTTCTTTTTCTTATAATTAGAAAGAAAAAGGAGGGAGAAAAGAAAACTAGGTGACGTATTGTAGCTAATGAGATCCACGCTTGTGAATATTGGTAATATATGTATGTATATATTATAAATTAGAGGCCTTTCATCATCATGTCTTTAATGTTTTTTCCATCAAGAAAATCTTAAATTGGAACACTTACTGAAAAATTAATTCTACCATTCATAACATAAAATCCTTATATGTTTGGATATTTTTTCATTTCATTTTCAACCGTTTAAAATATATGAAGAATTGGGTTTTTTGATTTTTGAGAGAAAATGATAGGTGTGTTTGACTCTATTTTAAAAATGGTGGGAATTGATGATTAATGATGAAATAATTCATTTAGTTCAAAGTAATTATTATGTGAATAGTGTCGTGGATAAAATTATATGTAATATTGTATTATTTAAAATATATTGATAAATGATACTGACAAAAATTGACTTCAAAAAATAGCACTAGAATCTCAATACCAATTTTGAGCCCTTCACTACTAGTGGTGTGTGCATGGGCGGAGGAAACGCCTTCCATGTCTCAAATGACACTTTAAAGTCTGACATTTAGCTTTCGCATTATTAAATAGCATACCAAACGTGATTATTTTTTACGTGATCTTTTTAATCTCATGAACCGTGATGACCTAATTGGATGGCCAATCATTTTCCACTTTTTCATATCTCAGGGAGTTTTTTCTTTAAAATTGTATTTGTTTGAAACGTCCAAAAAATATCTCAAATAAATGCTACATTAAAAATTACATGAAAATTTTCAAATTTTATTGAGAAATGAGTTTGATTAGCATTTCTCTCCAAAAAACAAAAAAAATTTGAAAAACCATTTTTTTTACTATTTATGATTAGACCGTTCATATAACAAGTAAAAAGTAATTATTCGCCAATATCTCAACATGGACACAATAATCACATATCATGATTCGAAATGACGAAAGGTGTAAAATAAGATTCACTTTGGTTATTTTGGGTATGTTAGAATTTAACCTAAATATGTCTAGAATTTCTTACAATAAAAAAACTCATTCATACCAATTACTTATAGAAAAACAACTTTTCTTACAAAAAAATACATCACATCACACTTGAACATTAAACTTTTTTTAAACAAGAAAATCCCATCCAAACACATTTTCACCATCATATCTCTATTCACTAAAATTGAAAAATGGGAAATAACATTCCATCCAATTCTGGTATGAGATTCTTAATATATATTTTGAAATGAAGCCAAAGAATATCTGCGCAGGACCTAAGTGTATTTTACAAAGTGAGTGAATTAAACTTGACATATGATCACTCATTGTTGTGAAATACATTTGAGACTGCCCAAATTGAAAGTGGGCTAGAATTTACTGTATGCGCATGTGTGCCTGATGGCATCACACTATCCTATTGTTCTGTTTGGGGTTATGAGCAACTTCAGCTTATTAGTTGATGCTATTACTCTTTCCACTGCCTTCAAGTTTCGAGTTTGATGATTTCGCATGGTATTAGGGCCACCAAATTTTCTATTTCATATTACCAAGCCCACTAAATGCCTTTGCAACTGCCGATGAAAGTAATGATCAGATTCGGAAGTATGTTGTGTCACATGTTATGCTATTATAAGTGAGATGGTAGTTTAGATGAAAATTTTCAATTTAGGAGTAGAATCTTATTCTGGAAAGTCCACCCCAAAATTATGTGTCACAATATTGTAATATTGATCAAAGGAATAGCAAAGGGTGATAATTACTCACACTCCCTCATTTATTGTGTAATTATCAAAAGCCCCATTAGGTGTTGAAAATTACATACACACCCCTGTCAAGGGTGTAATCGTAATATATTCATACGGACAAGGAGTGAAATTGTAATCTTCTTATACTCACAAGGGGAGTTACGATAATTTACCAAATGTGGAGGGTTTTTGGTAATTAGGCTTTAAGTGAAGGGGGTTTGTGTAATTATCCGTAGCATCTAACTAAACACATTCCTCAGTTGTTCATCCAAACATAGAGAATGAGAAAACTTAAACCTTTTACTAGATCAGCATTCTGATGCACCAGCACAACTTCGTACCGTTGCAGCAAACACCATTAAACATATCATTCCAACATAGATCACAGCCATTCTCATGTTTGAGGTGTGTTATCAAAACCAATATTCTCCAGCTCCATTACACTCGCTAGGACCAGTAATTGTACAAAACTAGATAAGGTAGACGAATACAAGAATACATTTACATTTTGCCTTGACATGTACGACTCGACGTTCTCAAATTTACATATTTGATACAGGCAAAGTTTCACAGATACAACAGTATTTCATTCCATTGTCCTGTTCATCATGATATTACTACTGTCATGATCCAACTTAGTGCTACGACAGAGGTATATTCTCCTTGCGTCCAAATAGAACATGCATAAATATATACAGAAGAGTCTTCACTATCCAATCTTCGACAGACTCCGATACCAATTTCTTTATCATTTTTATCATCAGCATCATTACTAACATTGTCACACTCCTGTAAACAAGAATTCAATCCCAATTACTCAGATTATATGCAAAAGCCAAAGTCGCTCAAGACATTCATCTTTGCACGGAAAACGTCCAAAACCAACAAACTCTAACACTTTGTTTGGTCCAAGGAAATTGTTAGGAAAAGGAAAAGAAAACACAAGGAAATCATTTTCCTTGTCCTCACCATTTTCTTTTCCTTTTGAAGTCATTTAGTGACCAAACAATGGAAAATGATTTTCCTTAAGTTTTCTTTTTTCTTTTCCCTACCAATTTTCTTGAACCAAACAGAGCGTAAAGGATAAGAAATATGTAGAATATGATTCATTATCCATGCTTTAGAATTTCAGTGATTACCTCACCACTGACTGCAAAATAACCTTTCCAAAACCTTGTAATACTCAAGTCAGAATAGACTTCTTATTATGTTGGGATTAAAATGTTATTAAGTAATTTGCTGTTTCATACATTCGCACACAAACCCCGAGTTCAGGAATGGGGTGAAACCACATGTATTGAAACGAAGAGTATTTTGATGTCGTCACTCATCAGGGGTAATAAGCCGGAATTAAAAATTATGTGCTGCTGTATTAACCTATAAATATAGAAAAGTCTCTGAATTCAATATCATTCAAATTTTTTTTTTGTTTATTTCACTTGATGATATCATTATTTCTTCATGCAACACCGATCATTCCATGAAAAATCCACATAGCTACTGTACCTTTCCACCGAAACACAAAGAAAGAGTTCACTGAAGAATTAATAAAGGGCAAAATTCATTTTGCCCCCTGCACTATAAAGGAAGGCATCAAACACCCCCTGTACAACAAAAACCTTCAAACACCCCCCTCATTTGTTAAAAAATCATTCAAACACTGCCTAGACACATTGACAGACAAAAATACCTTAGGTTTAAACGATAAAAAATCACATAGAACCCATCTATTACAATCTATCTAGAACTTTGCATCCTCTATGATTAATATTTAATTAAGTTGATCCCAAATTTTATTTAACGATAATTTTATTAAATATACATACTTGAATTAATTATAAATTAAATAAACTAAAAAATATGGTTGTTATAGTATAAAAGAATAAAAAATAAGTTTTCAAATTATTTCACGTAAATTTATATAACTAATTATTATAACTTTTCTGTTAGAAAAATTTAATAAAAATTATTCTCCGTTTTTCCTTCAATAACTTAGTTGCATTAATAGATATTGGAAAACATGCTTGTTATTTTGTGTTTTCTAGTTTTGGTTGCATTTCCATAAAAGTAAATAACTAGATATTGTAATATTTTATTTAATATATCTTGAACTATGAATGCACATCTTATTCACATAGTAGTATTATTTATACCAATTAAAGAAAGAGTTAAAAAAGAGAAGCATTTATCACTAATTAACGTAAAAAGAGGTTGTTCTCATAAATTAGTGTGTACATGTTGGAAAATAAAAAGACGATATGAATAGGTTTATCACTTTATCTTAATAAGTATATATTACTTAAACTAACATACAAAGTAACATGGATTAAATAGTTATCTAAAATAAAAAGAAAGTATTAGCACAAAAAAAGGAAACTAATGCATTAATAGTGATCATAAACATTTATGTGAGATTTTAAGTTTAATATGTCTTATTCATAATACTACAACCATATTGTATTGTATATTTCATTGAAGATTAAATTATTTAATGAATTTAGCATTAAGTCAATCTTGGAGTCAAATTATACTAAAATGTAATCGTAGGGGGGCAAAGTGCTATAGATTATAATAAATGGGTGGAATATGAATTTATGATTTTACATAAATCAAGGGTATTTATGTCCATCAACATGTCCACGGGGTGTTTGAAGGGTTTTTGAGCAAATGAGGGGGTGTTTGAAAGTTTGTGTCGTATGGTGGGTGTTTGATGACTTCCATATAGCACAAGGGGGCAAAATGAATTTTCGCCATCAATAAATCATTGCAATTCACATTGCCGTTGTGATATTTCAAAGTATGAATAGTTTTAAACCAGAGTTGAATACCAGATGAGTGATAATGTCTCTTTCATGAGGTACCATGAAACTAAACCCAGCAAGCAACTGATGATTCCCTTGAGAATAAATTCACCAAGTTGATTTCTATTCTCTTCTCGTTTGGAGATGTGAACTACTTTCAGTTCACACTCTTCAGTAGGCGACCCTGCTTTATTGAACTGTCAACAGGCAAAAAACAGAAACATAATTCACTTTATATGTTACTCGATGCTCTTTATAAACTACGGATATTGCATTTTATAATCACTTGTATGAAATTTTTATTACCACTAAAGAACATTGGAAAGATAAGGCTGTGTTTGGTTTTGTTTTCAAACCCATTTTGGCCAAAAAGTTTGGCCAAAACTTGTTTGTTTTGTGTTTTTTTGACCAAAAATGATTTTTTTGGTCAAAAAAATTGTCAGCTATTGTCTCCCTATTTGTCTCTACTTTAGGGTACCTACTAATTACATCAACTACAATATAATCATTTAAAACTTATATTATATTATATTTTTCAATCATTAACTAATTATAAACACAACTTTTCAGACAAAAACTTATATGATTTGACTGCTACAGTAACTTTTGTCTCTTCTGAAAATAAAATCAAACACTAAACCAAACACATTTTCATCAAAATACACAACTTCCAATAAACCTTTTCAACAAAATTTTCACCAAAAAAAACCCCAAAATAAAACCAAACACAGCCTAATATTCTCAGGTAATAAGTAGAAATTACTACCATATCCGGGATTATGTCCTCCATAGTTGCAGCAGCAGTTGCAACTACACTCTGAATTGCTAACTTATCCTCACTTTTCATGTCAGAAGGATCTTCTTCCATTTGTGCTTGCCTTCTTACTGCAAAGATGAAAATAATATTCACAATTCAAAAATCAGTCCATTTTGGCTTATATTCAACAAACACCAAAAAGTCTTCCAGGTTTTTGATCAATTAGGCTTTAGGTTTTAGAACACACAACAAAAAAGGATATAATCCAATTCCAGTTCTATCATCTGCTGTGCATCAAATAGAAAATAAATAAACATTGTATTGAATATCAAAAGAAAAGTGATCAAGTAACTACCTGTAATCTCACATGTTGAGTGAGGTAAAACAATTCCCTTATTTGGTTGCACAAAATACTTCGGGCTGGCAGTCTTGACCTAAAGATGATTATGAAAGAAATCATCCACATGAATGCAAATAAGCAAAATCAACGAAAATAAAAAAGCAGAAAAGAAAGACCCCACAATGAGTTAATAATAGAAAAACTTCTCTTAATAAATATTAGAAATATACCCTGAAAGCAACATGGTTTTCATTCACATTGGATAATCGAATTGAGCAAGAGAAGTCCTTATTCATCTTCACTGACAAAACCAAGATTCAATACAATGAGCAAAAACGATTTTAAGGGCAAAAACATTACTAAGAACATTCCTTTGAAGTTGCAATATGCTTACCAGGATATTGGAGTTGTGGAGGTTGGATGTCAAGAAGCTTTATCATGCTCATCTATTTGTTCAGTCGCAAAACAAATAAATAAATATGAACTCAGCAAAGAGTAATCGACAACTGAAGATAGTTTTTGAGACAGGTTAGATGAATCAATAAGAAAGACCAGCAGTAATTAAAATCCGACCATTTGACGTTAACTGCAGGAAATGAATGCCTTGAATAAAGCATTTGTTTGTAGGCCCGAGACTTATATGAAACAAGTGTTGAGCAATTTACCATACCAGCTAAACCGGTAAGTATTAACACAATGATGGCCGTTGTCACTGTTTAAAGCTTTTCAAAAGTAGCGCAAGTGATAAGCATAGTTATTCAAAAGTAGCACAAAAGATGAGAATAGTTATTCAAAAGTTTGGTTCCATCTATAAGCTTGTAGATGGCATTGTAAATATGGAGATTTCACACATGACCAAAACTAATGCAGAAACCTCAATCAGTGTCCATATGAATCACACACATGATACAAATAATGCATCATCATCAATTAGTGTCCTCTGAATACCAATGATTTGTAAATAGACAACAAAAACAGTACTTTAGAAATGAATTTCTAATGACGTTCCTGTATTAAAAAACATACAGCCACAGGCAGCTCAATCATTGCGGAAGAATATCACAAACCACAATGCTTTTGTATGGAATAACTAATAAGGTATATTTTTATGTACAAAAAAATAGAGAAATCTCCAAGAAACAGCCTTTTACATTCGCCTTTTACAAAAAAATAGAGAAATCTCCAAGAAACACCCATGAAAAAATTGTAACCAGAACTGATTCAACCGAAGGCAAAAGATTCAGGACTGAATTTAAATAAATAGAAACTGTGTATCTATGAACTGCATGAGAAAACAGGACTTTTACCGGTAAAACATTGTCATGAGGTTCAACGATAAGCTCAGTCACCTGCAAGAACCACCAAAAATAATGCTGTTAATAACTAGCTTCGCAGAATAATGCACTTGGAGCTTGGAGAAGAAATTTCTAAACTTCAATTCACTCTACCTCAGAATTATTAGAATTTGAGTTTTCTATCGCAGAAGACTCTGTTGGCTTGCAGTAAACCACTCGTAGTTTGCTCTCTTGAAATATATGCCCTGCTTCCTTATTGAACTACAAAATGAGCATGCCCAGTTATCAAAATTTATAATATCATTAATCGAAAATGCCATTGTTGGCCACTTAAGTGTCTCCCACTGCAAATTAGTTAAGAAATATAGCAACTTGTTGTGAATATTATCTGGTGGTATGTAATAGTAGCAAATAATATATCATGGTGCATGGGAGAACCATGGCAAGATGAATGTTTTTGAATGCAATGGAGGCGTTAAGGTAAGCTATATCACAAAAAAAATGGTTCAGATGTTCAAAACAAAGTGATAATAGCGCATATAAGAAATTTTGAAACAAGCTCAAAAATATATTTATGAACATAAAGGCAGGAAAAGTGACCAACATTACTTCAATTAAAATGAGATCAATTTTGTTATACTACTACCATTTTTCGAGCATCTTCTGTGGTTGAACCAGGACTTGCAACTGCACTTTGAATCATGAATTTGTCCTTGCACCTCATGTTATGAGGAGCCTCCCTCATGGCTACCATTGTCACTACAAAATATGCCAATTTGAGTTCTTGATTTCATTGAAATAGGCATATCTTTTATTCCCAAGTTAATAGAGCAGAAACAAAGAAAAAAATTCGTGAAAAAAGGCTCTTTTATTGTAAGTAACCGGATGATCATTCTCATTTCTCAATCTCCATAAAGGAAAAGGCAAAACAGTAACCTGTAATTTCACAAGCTGATCCAGGCAAAAGTACCCCAATTCTTGGACGAACGCCATACTTTTTCGGATTAGTGCTCAAAAGCTGAAGCAAATAATCAAATTAACACAACATTGAATAACGGTTACATCTCATTGAACGACCATGAATGAAGTACATATATATATATATATATATATATATAAGAAATCTTGTCTTCATTAAAAAAAATGACCTTAAAAGCAACAGGGTTTTGGGTGTTGTTCCACAATTGGATGGAAGACGAGAGTTGCTTGTTGAGCTCGACTGATCATACACACCAACAAAAACAACCAACCAAATAATAAGAAAACAAAAGCAGAAAGGCCTGCCTAACAATAACATTAAGCAATATACATACATACATATATACATAAAAAGAGTGAAACCTGATGAAGATGAAACTCACATGGAAAACTCAGCTCCTGAGGTTCAAAATTGAGCAACGCCTCCCTGCTCATTTCTTTCTTTCTTAACAGAAATTAATTATTCCAATAAATGAATCGAATCAAAACAGAAAAGTAGTTATCTCTTCTTTCTTCTTTCTCCTTTTCAGAATATATGTTATTTCGAGGAAGCTACATCCAACAATATGACTCTTCTTCTTAACAGTGGGTTTTTATCATTTGACTTCAATCAGAATAATATTAATTTAATATTAGGAAGGGAAGGGACAATTGGTTTCAGGTTCAGCCGAAGAAATTGGAAAAGAAATACAAACAAACAGACGACTATTACACCAGTTAAGTCATTTACCCAATTGGTTGTATTCGTTTAGCTTTCATATATCTGATCAAAAAAAAAACGCTTTCATATATAGAAATCAAATAAAGTAGTAAATGTAATATTTTGAATTTTATTTTAAGCAAGCATTTTCTAAAGAATATACAGTTCTACGCCCCGATTGAATGGATAAATGTTTCCATTTTTCAATTTTTCATAAATTTTTTCTATAAGAAATGCAATTGTTTTGCATCTCCTTAAAAATTTCAAAAAAAAATGCTACATTTAATATTTTATAAGAAAATCTCAAATTTCTTTGAAAAATAGATTTGATTGACATTTCTCTTAAATTTTTCTTAAAAAAATCAGATTTTTTATTAATCATGATTTGACAATTCACCAAATAACTAAAATGCTTATATCCGCCAACATTAACATATGCATTAAAAAAAACTATATATCTTGATTCGAAATGTCGCAACGTGTAAAATAAGATTCACTTTACATATTTTTTTATGTTTTAATTAATAAGTTTAATTTAGATTTGTCTAGATTTTCTTATAAAATAAATACTCATCCATACCATTTCTCATAAACAAACAATTTTCTTACAAAAAAATATATCACATCACGCCTAATCATTACACTTTTTTCTTTAAAAAAGAACACATCTAAACACACTTTTACCATCAAATTGTTACTCTCTTGAAATAAAATTTCTTACTTTTTTAAGGAAAATGAGAAATAAAAAATAGTATCCCATCCAATCGGGCTCATACTGTCCTAAAAAAAGCCAAATCTATCTCTAACACAAATTTACAATAGAAGATCTCGTGTGCAATCGTAATTTGATTTTGTCCTCTTTGTGGGTTTGTTTTTAGAAACTTTTTAAAGGAAAGTTATGTTATTAGTTCGAGCAACTATGTGTTTAGTTTAGGAATAAGTGTTAATTAGAAGAATATGCATTTGGTCAACTCAACTAGTCCCCCAGTACGATCTCAATCTTTGAGTTCACTCCGTACCCACCTAAATCGTAAAATTCTTGGGTGCATCTGGTGTGGGATTCAGTTTGCACGAATCAATGCACAACAAAAGATAATAAAAAATATGTATCGATATATGTAACTGGGTCCCACACCGAGTGCACCCAAGAATTTTCCACCTAAACCCTCTACTAAAACTCTCTTTCAATTGCTATTTTCAATCCTAATTTATATACTCCTCTTTTTTTCTATTTTTTTTTAAAAAAAAAAACTTGGTGAAGCATGCTTGTCGTGGTGCCACCACCATCGACTTCTGGACATAAATAGAGACCATAATTTGAGATAGATAGATGGCTTCTATTAGAGAATATATTTTGCATGTATTTAACTCCGCTTGATTCCACTCCGTAATAGACTTCAGCTTTGGAAATTTGCTTCTCTAAAACTTGGGCTGTTAAAGATGGTAGCATCAGAGCACGAAAAATAATTAAGAGACAATAAACCTAAACCTAAACATGAAGATGAAAACACGACGATTTTAACGTGGTTCGGCATAACTTGCCTACATTCACGAGCCAACCTAGACTACATCTTTATTTCTCAACGAATGAATCAATGTTTACAAGAGTGAGTTCTCATATTTATAATGGTTTACAAGAGTCAAACCCTAATCTAAGTAGGGCAAACCAATCCTAACATATTAGGGAATACATCCCAAACAATTAAGAAACAATTCCAAACAAGATAGGACTCAATTTATGTCAAAATCCGTCAAAAATAAGAAAAACCATCACAAAACGCGTCTCCAGCTCTGTTACCCGCGCCCAGGCGCCATACAGTGGCGCCTGGGCGCCACCTTGCTATTGGCGCCGCCATCAGTGTCTGCGCTCCCCTGACTTCGTTTTTTCGGACTCCTTTTATCCTCTTGCGGTCCCGGTCAACCCCGACCCTTCTTAGCTCTATTTTGGCTCCTCTTCTTGACCATATTTTGATCCGACTCCACCAAACCCAACAATCTCCCACTTGGAGACTGATCAAAATAACCCGAACTTAAACTTGAACCACCACTTCACTTTTCCTAAGTGAACCTTAGTCTATTCGACCCATCCCCAAATCCAATGGAGATCAAACCCTAAGACCTTTCCATGTCTCGTCAATCCATTCGTCCTCTAGTGTCATTCACGCGACGAACTCTCTCTGTGAACATCGTTCCCCTTTTTGAACCCTCACCACTACCCTATTTTTTTGGTGATCGGCCAACTCCTGAATACCGTGGCATATCCATCTCGGTCCAACTGACCCTCGAATATAGGTTACTCTATCCGAACACGTCACCTTCAAACCGCCTCGGTCTTCCCGCCCACTGACATCTTTCCACCAAGGACTTTTCCAACGGCAATCTCGGATCCCTCATATATCTGCTCTCTGCCCCTGCATGAGCTATGTCTGATCCATCCGCCAACTCAATTTTCCAATGGCCAACTCGGATCATTGACACATCTGCTTGAGCTCCCACTCCACGAGCTATGTCACATCCCTCTGCCAACAAACCCGATGCTCTACGAATCTACCTACCCGGTTTTCGCATCCTGCCACTATGGCTTCCGACTCCACGGTCAACCCCTCCCGGCACCGCTTCCTGTCCTCATGGTCTCTCTACGTGGTCATGCTTCCACAACCCTGCCCTCTTGTCTCTCGATTACACGACTCTACCCTCTCAGTTACTGATTCTATCATTCTGACCTCTAGCTCGGTGGATGTGCTTTCTTGGCACCATAGCTCTGCCCCCTCGATCTAGAAACTTGTTCATCTCTCTCGGAAATAAGGATTTGCTCTCTGACCTCTGGCTCTACGGATCTACCTCCGGCTCCACATTGTAAACAACTCCTTAGGTCTAAAGTTCACGCATACTATCGCAATCTTAATTCCAATCATTGACTGTCAAAGAGTAAATAACTATGTGATCAGACTAATGCGAGTCGAGTTCAAATATGTTAACACCATTAACAATATTCATGACACCAGCTTCCACTATCTAATCAGTGTTCGATTGGCACTTCCTTGTCAAAGCAGGTGTCATACGAGTTTAATTTTAATGCTCAATTAAAATTCCTTAACTTGTGAACTCCCTTTTAAGAGATTAAGTACTTGACTCTTTCAGTGCCTCCTTTCAACAATAAGAGGTGGAAAGTCTATCTTAAAATCTCATGGACTTATTTGTTCAATACATTCAAATGCCATTAGATTTATATGAAAAAAATCAAAACCTTTATTCTATAAATAAAAACACAAAATAGTTTGTACAAATAACTTATCAAAGCCCTGTTCAATCTAATTCCCCATTGGCATTGAGGGCATACACGTAACAATATTGTTAGGAATTTCATGTTAGATGTTTTGATGATGACAAGATAGGATTTTATGTTAGACCCCAAAAATATAATGTAAGTTTATGTTTCATAGATCAATTGTATAAGCGTTTGAAAGTATGTAATTTTGTTAAGCTTGTAATTTTTATCTTTGTAGATTTTAGACTAAGTATTAGATACCGAATCGCTAATGGAATTCAAGGTGAGTCTATTAAAGATGAAGTTGAAGATCAACATCTGAAGTCAAATGAAGATGAAGATCAGCATCTGAAGTCAAATGAAGATGAAGATTTATCCTTAGCGTCTGTCAAACACTAAAGGACTATTTCAGGATTCACAGATCAAGCGCTCAAAGCACTCTAGCGATCAGTATCAGATTCACCTGAAATAATTCCTCAAGTTCTGAAGGACTTAAATGCAATCATTCAACGGACATTTATTTCCAACGGGAGATAAATTCAAATGCATTAAGTGCCTGATAAGTGTATTAAATGTGATAAGCCAATATGACTTGTGGACAAGCCACCTTTTTTACTAGACTGTCAGAACTTCAGAGTTTATAGCTGCTCCCGTCCAATCGGAACCAGCAGAATTTCAGGAATGTCAGAGAAAAGATATAATCACGCGCCGCGTGAAAGGCACGCACTCACATGTTTCCAACGGACAGATCCTAAGAAGTGCCTATAAATACCTCATTTCTAGCAAACCCTAGAAAAGATATATTTACGTACATGCACAAGAAAACTTTGCTGAAATTCTCTTTCAAAGAAAAAGCTCAAAAACTCCATAGCCAAAATCTTTCAAGCTTTTACATACATTCCATACAGTCACAAATATCTCAAACATCTTCAAAAGAAGAAACCTAAACTATTACTGAGATATTCCAAGTTGTTTGATCTTTCCAAAAACAAACAAACCCTTGTGATAAAACCCTCAACCTTTCATCTGAGTGAGAAAATAGTTGAAACCCTTTACACGCAGTGTTTCTGAGTGAGAGAAGCTTGTAGAAGAAGATCTTCATTGGTGCTGAAATATGTGTGATCAAGGAGCCTGAGATCATTTTCACCTATTTACTATCTTGTAGAAGATTCTGTGTGATTCTTTGATAATCATATTAGTAAATTCCCTCCAAGTGAAAACGGAGAAGAAGGACGTAGCTGGGATTACATCACCCAGTGAACCTTATAATTTCTTATGTCATTTACTTTCATTATTGTCTTGTTTCATATCATACTATTTATTCTGTAAAAGACAAGTTAATCTGATATGCGACTATTTAACCTAAATGAACATTAAAGCTTTAAAATTATTTTCGCTGTGCTAACCCTGATTAAGTGATCTAAGCATTACCTTACTTTGGTAAATTATCGAAATCACTAAGTCTAAGTTATCTTTACTGTAGTGCCTGGCCCAAGCTCTCAGCTTCATAAGCATTCTAACCTTTAAAAGTGATACGAAACTGTTGAAATCGAAAAAGACTTCAGGGTCTATTCAACCCCCCCCCCCCTTCTAGACCCTTTCGTATGCCATTTGGGACCACCAAGTGGTATCAGAGCGATTGAAGTAGAAACCTAAGTGTTTCTGAGCGTAACTGCTTGTTTAGATCCATTTTTCTAAAACTTAGTCGTTTTAAAACTCTCTCTTAAAACATCTCATTATGGATTTTAAAAAAATGCCTAAGTTGGTAGAGTCAAACTATAATTCTTGGAAACTTAGAGCATTCAGTTATTTATGCTCTTGCGATAATGAAATGTGTGATGTAATTTCAAATGACCCCATTAAGATCATGAAAGTGATAACTCGAGCACCTGGAGCTGATGAAGCAACTCCAGATGGATATGTCAAGAAACCCAAGTTAGAATGGACGCCAGATGATTGGAAAGGAGCGAATCTAGATAATGTTGGACGAAGTGCACTTTACTCAGCGTTAGGAGACAATGATGCATTGTTCAACAAGATTAAGAAATGTAAGACTTCCAAAGAAATATGGGATAAGTTGTCTATTGTGTGTAAAGGATCAGCACAGATGAAAGAGAACAAGCTCTCCATAGCCATGCAGAGATTTGAGCATTTCAAGATGCAGACCAATGAGACGCTAGAACAATTAGACGCAAAGTTTACTTTGCTCGTTATAGAGTTAGCGTCATTAGACAAAGAGTTGACCAACAAGGAAATGGTTAATAAGATTTTCAGAAGTCTTCCAAGCAAGTATTTAGTTAAGACTGTTGCTATGAGAGAATCACAGACCTTGGAGACTCTTACTCCAGAACATGTGTTTTTAGAATTGAAGGCATTTGAGTTCGAATTAGGTGAAGTCAGCGACACATCGACTGAATCAGGAGCATTAATCACTACCACCGAAAGTAAGAGTAAAGCGATTAGTGAGGTGAAAGTGACAGAATCAAATGAAGAAAAAGAGATGGCTTTATTGGTCAAGAAATTCAAGAAATTTCTAAGATATGAAAAGAGAAATCCTATTGGACAAACTTCATTTTAAACTTCTCCCCCAGCACCAGCGCCTCAGTATCAAGAGCCAATATATTCTGCACCTCAACCAGTAGCGCCAGTTCCTTATCAAGCGCCTACAACTCCTACTTAGAATCTCTCAACGCCAGTCATTTCCAAGCGATTAACCACTGAATAGAAAATGAAAACTAATTTGTGCTATAATTGAAGGAAACCAGGGCACTACCAGGTAAATTGCCCTTATCCAAATGTGTCTAAACCCACAAGGCAAGACTATGCGGATAGAAACCAATTCAGGAGCAACCTTCGCCAACAAGGTTTGCTAGTAGAATCAGAACCATTCTCCGCACCGGAAGAGGATCTAGAATCATTAGACGAAAGTAGTGATGATGAGCCAACAAGTGACTCAGCGTTAATTTGTCTCATGGCAAGAGATGATGAAGCGTCTGACGATTCGCTGCCAGAGGTAACCACTGAATTATCTCATCCTTTTTCTTATGATGAATTACTTGACAAATTCAAAGAATATTATAAAGATTGTCAAGATGCCGCCAAAATATATCAAAATCACTTCGCTATTATTTCATCGCTCACAAGTGATAAAGTAACGCTCAAAGCAGAGTTGCAAGTCCAGCAACAATGCATTGAGAAAAACCAATTGCTTGAGAGTGAGATTACTCAATTGAAAAGTGATCTTGATATAATAGTCAAGAGAGAAGCTGAGCTGATTGCTAGACTTGCTAAATCAGAACAACTCGTCTCATCATTGTCTAAAGCGTCAAGAAAGTTAGACAATGTGACTGAGGTAACAAGAATATTTGGTGAAAAGACCGGTTTAGGATACAATAAATTCGATAATCAGCTAAAGAAATCAAATGTTAAATGAACCAATAAATTCGGCAAACAACGAAGGAAATGGTGTTTTCTTTGTTGAGGAAGGTTCACAAAGACAAACGCTAAATGAACCAAGCGACAATGGAACGAGGCCAAATGAGAAAGCCAAAGCTGACTCAGGTAAGGGAAAGGCGAAAGCAAACAATTCACCAAGATGGGTTCATCCAAAAGCTCAAAAGGCCAAGGATAAATCTGATCACTGTGAATCAAGCGCTAAGCGTCCAGCACCAAAAGTGCAACCCAAGCCAGCGCCAAGGAAATACCAGCGTCAATATCCAAGGCAGTCAAGATCATACTATCGATACTATGATAATTATGATTATGACTATGATTATGATTACTATTATAATCAAGGATATTATTACACACCCAAAAAGCACACACAACACAATGTGAAACCCAAGATGGCCAGTATTTCTACAATGAAGACTAGGCAAATATGGGTTCCTCAAACCAAAGCTACTAACATTAAAGGACCTAAGACAACATGGGTACCTAAGAAGAATTAGAACTATCCTTTAAATGCAAGTACCTAGAGCCAACACCAATACTTCAGTTTGGTACTTCGATAGTGGGTCATTGACACGCTAATACCTAACGTGCTTTTAATAGCAAGTGCACTAGTCGTGTGTAGTAATAAAAGTGGACAAAATAAGTCCGGGTTGTCGAACCACGGAGACTTGAATTTTAGTTTAAGATTCGTAATGAAGGTAAAGACAATTAAAGTAAAGCAAGAGAAAAACAATTAAGTAAACGAAAGATCAAAGGAGGGAACAAGCTATGAATTAAACCTCACGAATTGGTTAAAAAGACTAAGGCACATGCTATGACCAAATCCACTCGTCTATATATATGAGCTACTCTTCGAATTATTAGACTCCTATTGCTTTGGTGAAAACTCCTTAATTAATCATTACCCGATGTCTCGGCACATAACAATCCTATGATTGATTGACGGTTCTCTAAATATGTCTATCCGAGAATCTAATCAACAACCACGCATTAACGTTCTAGAGTTTCCCCGGATAAATCCGGCTAACCGCACCCGGAAATCTTTACCTATTTCTAGGAGCAATTCCACATTAGTTTCGGATGATGTGTTGATTCATTTGAACCCTAACCTATCTTCTCTCGAATGACTAGATTAGGCACAATAGCAAGCATATGGAGATCAAGCATATGATTGTGATAAAAGCACAAAATCAACACACAAAGCAATTAGAAGAATTAATACGAAAATTAACTTCACATATATAGATTCATGAATTCGGCCTTCACATGGCCTTAGTTCTACAAGATTAGCTCATATTCAATAGCTCAAGAAGGTCTAAAACAATCATATACATAGTTATTAACATAAACATGTAAATGAAATGCAAAAGAAACTCTCTAAGTCTTGAATGATGATGAATCCTTGCTTGTAGCTTCAATCTCTAGCTCAATCCCCCTTCTTTGCAATCTTCCAAATGATGAAGAATGGTGATGAATGATGATAGGTGAAGAGTAATGGCCAGCTGCCTCCTCCTCTCCAGGTGTGATCGGTCAAGAGTGAAGAAAATGGCTTAAGAAGACCAGAAACTGATGGGCTCCCTAGTGTGTGTCTAACTAGTGTGTCATCCACTACTCTAAAGTGTGTAGTATAAAATTCCATAAAGTAGATCTACCAAGAAACACACTTATGACATCCCCTCAACACATGTGATGACCTCTTGGCTTTAAATGTTCCATTCCACCATCAAATGATGAACTGTTAGCTAAAAGGAATCAAAACTCGGTTGTGGTCACGCCTAGGCGCGGGCATGACGGCGCTCGGGCGCCGCTGACAGAATGCTGAAATTAAATGCAATGTGTCCTGCGCAGCAATCGTATTTCATTCATAAATCTCTCCACGAAACTCCGATTTGGATGATTCAAGTCCTCATTTGAAGCTAACACATAGTTATACAACATTGTAGAAGGGAACTTCATCCAATTCGGTCTCTAAACATACGGAAATAGCGCTCAACTGTGGAAACTAATGCAGATACGACGCCCAGGCGTGGACAGTACGGCGCCTAGGCGTGGACAGCAGAATGTTGACGTTATTTGCATCTTGTCCGGCGCCTGGGGGTGGTAATACTGGCGCCTGGGCGTGGACGACAGAAGCAAATTGGCCTGAACTTGTTTTATACGTCGTTTTACGCCTCGTTTCTTCGTATGCTCAAATTTATCACCTGTAATCACTTAACACCCCGCTTAAACGCAAATGTGGCATGATTTTGTCAATAAATGAATCCATAGCATAAGTCCCATGGGCTTAAAAACACGTAAAAATGCCTCTTATCAACACCCCCACACTTATCAATTTCTCGTCCTCGAGCAATAAGAGTTCTAAGATAAGGAAACATCATCAATCAAAGAGAGAAACAAAAAGAAAACTACCTAACTCACTTTCGTGGAGTAAACGGTTGCATTTAGCGAATGCAACAAGCCTTTGAACCTTTGAGTTATCTCAAAGGACGAGTTATAGTCTCGTGAGGGTTTGCAGACGATATACCCACAAAATCAAAAGATTTTCAACCCCGATCACTCAACATAAATTACAATGATTAATAGCACACAATGGTATGAATTCATCTGTTTAAGCTCAAATTATAAATATATACACATCACACACTTGCTCATGTTACGCCTTAACATTGAAAAGATCATCCTAAGGGTGTAGTGTAATAAATCTCAAGTATTATAGTCAAGTGGCATTCTTACCACTTTTCAAGCATTAACCCCATATTTATCAACTTTTGATTATTCACATGGTACGAGAATTGAATACAACTTCATAGCCACTTAAAAATTTATCACTTCATTCCACTTTCGGCTTTAACTTATGCACTTTCAACTCGAAACATTAGAGGCTAGACCATGTGCAATGTTCGATCTTCTTAGGCTTTCAATGACACCCTTGTAATGAGCTTTAGGCCAATAACTCCTAAACCAGACGGCTTTCGGGTATCAAATGTAGAGACATTCCTAAGGGCTTAATCGCTCGAGTGTCAAAGGCCACAAAATCAAACTAGGTCCTTACTCACTTAACACTTGCATTGGCTTGAGCTCTAGCTCAAATTAGCTTAATAGTACAGTATTCTAGGCATGGTGCTATTCGCCCCCAGTATCTATTAAGCCTGACCTTTGCAGTCATACCAATGTTCACCTCTTTTTATTATTGTTAAACATACGAAGCTACATTCTCAACTCATAACTCATGTGAAAATTCTAAGTCGATATTTTTCGGGATCAAGCCTTTAAGTGTTTCAAAATGGTTGCCCACTCAACGCCTCTACCCTTGATTTATGTGCGTATGTGAACATCTTAAAGATAATCTAGTCATGTTTAGGGTCCCACAAACAAGGAATTGTTTGTATAGCCATTAAAAACCAAATTGATAGAGAATGCATACCATGTATTCACGTTAACCATGCTCAATTCATTAAGTGACGGGTTGAAATTCTATCCAAAATTTTGTTTTTTTTTTTTTTTTAAAATTCACAAAATGCACAAGCTCACATGTAGATGTGTGCCATCCCCCAAACTTGGACTGAGTTATCTAAAACACCCCCCCCCCAAACTTAACATGAACATTGGCCCCAATGTTCGAAAGAAAATAAGGGTAAAGTACACATCACCATAGGGGAGCTGAAAAGCAAACCCGAGTCCACTTAAGGCAATCGAGTCCAAGGATGGCAATCACTGTGTCGATCACTACATAGGTAAAAAAAATGTTAGCCATACAAAGCATCAAACATTGGATAGAATAGAAGAAAACAAAGCGAGACGAACAAAAACGAGAAACACATAGATAAAAAAAAACTGGAAAGAAAACATCAAGCATCCAAACATAAAACATAAAATATCCAACAACCCAACAAAAGATAACCAAAAAAAAACGAAACATGCATGGAAATAAAACAAGATAAGCCTAATCTGTAGTGCCAAAACGGTCAATGTAGTCCTCATCCGTTCCGCCGAGATCATCCAAATCAATCAACGGGCTACCCTCATCATTATGAGCCTCATCATCACCTCCTACAGGAACGAGAGCACCTGACTCGTGCAAATCTGCGGGCTGCTGAGGCGGGGGGTGCGGGTAAGGTGGAGGAGTAGAATAATCAAATGGCCCCCGACCGACAAACTCATTATGCTCGACAAGAAGCTGACGGAAATAAGCACAAGTGTCGGACATGACCACCCTCATCTCGTCTCGCAACTCATCCCTCAATTCATCCTTTAGTTGTCTAATGGCTGCGGCATCCATAGGTGGGAACTGGGAAGAACTAGTAGACCGGGAAGAAGACGGGCGAGGCCTCTTGGAAGCGGCCTGCGGTGGGGGATCCTGTGGGTCATCAGCGACCACAGCGAGATAAGAACCCGGGAGTTCTGTACGCTCCATAGGAAGTATCGGAACCCTAGCAGCTTTGCATAAAACTGTGATCAGCGACGGGAGAATGATGGGATTCTTCCGGGTGGGCCCTTCGCCCTTTTGCTTGGCCAATTCTTTGTCAATCAACGGCCCTAACTCATTCTTCAACTTCCTAAAGTGATCCGTCAAAGACTTGTGGATCACCCGGGCAAAGTCCACAGCTTTCTTGGACATAATAGCATAGATGAGGGTGGCCCGTTCCTTGTTTGCCTCTGACCGATTGGTACTCGGTATTAAATTGAATCGGATGAAGTCGAGCCAGAAAGCAGCCTCGGGAAGTAGAGCCCTACGGGGGACATGAGTTTCTCCGGGTACCCACTCCCAACCCTCTCGGGCAATAACCCGCAAAATATCCGACAGGCTAACCCGGAGGCGCCCTGCATTGTAAAGAGTGGTGAACTCGCATGTCTGAGGGGTGGGGGTGCCTATGCTCTCCCTAATCTGTCTCAACTCAAAATCAACATTTTTGCCCCGTACCAAAAGGGTAGTCCCCGTCCATCCTTGCGTCTCAATCTCATCATAAACCCCGGAGCTGTAGAATTCCAGGACCCAAGGAAGACGGATGGCCTCGGGCTTTTGACAGAAAAACTGTAAGTGATGGAACTGTATCAATTCTTGCACAGAGGGCTGTCCTCGGGGGGTCAAATAGTGCTCCTTAATAAGGGTGCGGGGGGTGCTCAAACTTTGACATAAAATTGGACTTTGGGGTTTTCAAAACGGATATCAATAGGAGTCTCGGGTTCATTAGAGGAACCCTCACCGATTTTCTTCTTTCCCTTAGACGGTTTGTTGGCGGTTCTCGGCATTTGCAACAACCACTCAATAGCTCAACTACTCAAATCACCCAACACAACAATCGTCAAAACCCAACAACACACCAAAATCAGCGGCAACCCACAAATGCAATCAACAATCCACGATCAACAGATTCCTCAATTTTAAGCAACAACCCACAGATTTAACAACAATATAGCACCAAATTCAACAACAACCCCCAAATTCGACTACAACCCACAAATCGATAACAACCCGCTAATCCAATAAAGTCCTCAAATGCAACAAAAACCCATAATCGGACGAAGCCCCAAATAATCCTCAAAATATAACGTAAGGCACCTACTCGTCGGCTATGAATCGGAAATGGAAGAAGGGTAAAGCCAAAACTCACCTTTTTCCCCAAAATTATCGCACCGAGTCGGATGTGAACGAGGAGCCACTGTGCAGCGAGTTATGTTGATGGAAAGTGGAGGTGAAACACGGTGGAAATGGCCGGAAATGGTGAGAGAGTCGCCGGAAATCGCGTGGGAGAGGAGTTGTGAAGAGTTTGTGAAGAATTTTGACCGTTTTGACCCACAATTAGGTTTAAATCAGAAATGGGCGCTAAGGCGCGCGACACAGCGTACCTGGATTTTTAAGTGAAACTTTCCGCGCCTAGGCGGGAGTTTGTCGGTGCTTGGGCGGGCGATGCAGGGAAATTTTGAAATCACAGAGTGTCTCTGGGCGCCTAGGCGCGATGTATGCGGCGCCTAGGCGGGTCATTCAGGAACATTTTTAAAATTGAATTTCCATTTCCTGTTTCAAAAAAAAAAAAAAAAGAAAGACAAAACACTTAAAACACAAACTAACAAAGATTTAAAACTAGAAAATAAAGCAACCAACAGGATAACAAGAGAAAAAGAAAAGGAAACGGAAAGAAAACATGGGGTGCCTCCCAAGAAGCGCTAGTTTAGAGTCATTAGCTCGACTGAAGGCGAAGAATCACGGAGGGTCCGCGAGGATGAAGGACTCTTTGTCTCTCGGTCCATCCATCCCTAAGTAAGGTTTTAGACGTTGAGCGTTGACCAAGAAAGTATGTCCTTTATCTGTTGTAAGCTCGACGGCGCCGGATGGATAGACATGGGAAATAAAAAATGGGCCCGACCATCGAGACTTTAGCTTCCCGGGGAAGAGTCGGAGTCGAGAGTTGTATAGTAACACCCGCTCTCCCTTGTGGAATTCCCGGGGGAGAATATGCTTGTCATGCCACATTTTGGTCCGCTCCTTATAGAGTTTCGCGTTCTCATAGGCGAGGTGACGCCATTCTTCGAGCTCATTGAGTTGTAGCAAACGTTGTGTACCTACACGTTGAGAGTCAAAATTTAGAAACTTAATGGCCCAATAAGCACGATGCTCAAGTTCAACGGGCAAGTGACATGTTTTGCCAAAAACAAGACGATACGGGGACATGCCAATTGGGGTTTTATAGGCGGTCCGATAAGCCCAAAGAGCATCATCCAATTTAAGGGACCAATCCTTTCTTGATGCGTTGACAGTTTTTTCTAAAATACGCTTAATCTCCCTATTTGAGACCTCCACTTGGCCACTAGTTTGTGGGTGGTATGGGGTCGAAATTTTATGCTTCACCCCGTACTTGGTCAATAAAAGTTCAAACTGCTTGTTGCAGAAGTGGGTGCCCCCGTCACTAATGATGGCTCGGGGAGTTCCAAATCGAGTAAAAATATGCTTCTTCAGAAAACGAGTGACAACCCGAGCATCATTAGTAGGCAAGGCCACGGCTTCCACCCATTTGGAGACATAGTCTACCGCAACAAGGATATATTTATTTGAACAAGAACTGGGGAAAGGGCCCATGAAGTCCACAACCCATACATCAAACAACTCACACTCTAACATGCTATTTAAGGGCGTTTCATGATGTTTAGAGATGTTCCCCATTCGTTGACAGCGATCACAAGATTTGACATAATGATGTGCATCTTTAACAAGAGTAGGCCAGAAGAAACCTGATTGGAGGATCTTAGCTACCGTTTTGGAGGGCCCAAAATGGCCACCCACCGCCATATCATGACAATGAGACAGGATAGCATGCACGTCCATTTCGGGTATGCAACGTCGAATTAAACCATCTGCACAAACTTTGAATAGAAAGGGTTCGTCCCAAAGATATTGCTTCACATCAAATAGAAATTTCTTCTTTTGATGAAAAGTGATATCCGGGGGAAGACGGCCCGTAACAATGTAATTGGCAAAGTTAGCATACCAAGGTGAAATATTGTCAGAAATAGCAAGGAGGTGTTCATCCGGGAATTCCTCACGAATTGGTATCTCATCTAACGGATCATTCACTAGCTCCAATCGTGAGAGGTGGTCGGCTACTACATTTTCGGTGCCTTTCTTGTCTTTTATCTCTAAATCAAATTCTTGGAGTAACAAAATCCACCTAAGAAGTCTTGGTTTAGCATCTTTCTTGGCAAGCAAATATTTTAAAGCCGAATGATCGGTGTAAACTATCACTTTGTTTAGCACGAGGTAAGAGTGGAATTTATCGAATGCAAAGACTATGGCTAGTAATTCTTTTTCCGTGGTGGCATAATTCAATTGTGCATCGTTAAGAGTTTTACTAGCATAGTAAATGGTTCGAAATACCTTCTCCTTCCTTTGGCCAAGGACCGCTCCAACCGCGGTGTCACTCGCATCACACATCAACTCGAATGGTAAGCTCCAATCGGGGGGTGACATGATAGGGGCGGAAACTAAGCGTTCCTTCAAATCAAGAAAGGCCTGTATACAAGAAGAATTGAAATCAAAAGGTGCATCTTTGACAAGCAAATTAGACAACGGTTTCGCAATTTTAGAGAAATTCAAGATGAATCGCCTATAGAAACCGGCATGCCCGAGAAAACTCCTAACAGCTTTGACCGAAGTGGGCGGGGGAAGTTTTTCAATGACCTCAATCTTGGCTTGGTCCACTTCGATCCCTTTTTGAGAGATCTTGTGGCCAAGCACAATCCCCTCCCGGACCATTAAATGACATTTTTCCCAATTCAAAACAAGGTTGGTTTCCTCACAACGTTTAAGCACAACATTTAAATGAGCAAGACAAATATCAAAAGTTGTTCCGAATACAGAAAAGTCATCCATAAAAATTTCAAGGAAATCTTCAACCATATCATGAAAAATAGCCATCATGCATCTTTGAAAAGTGGCCGGGGCATTACACAAGCCAAATGGCATCCTTCTATAAGCAAATGTGCCATAAGGACAAGTGAAAGTGGTTTTCTCTTGGTCCTCGGGATCTATGGCAATTTGATTATAGCCGGAGTAACCATCTAGAAAACAATAGAAATCATGCCCGGCTAATCGTTCAAGCATTTGGTCAATAAAGGGGAGGGGGAAATGATCCTTACGGGTGGCATCATTCAACTTACGGTAATCTATACACACACGCCACCCACTAATTATACGAGTTGGGATTAGCTCATTATTCGCATTCTCAATTACCGTTATCCCCCCTTTCTTAGGCACCACTTGGGTAGGGCTCACCCACGCACTATCAGAAATAGGATAGATTATACCTGAATCGAGCAGTTTAATCACTTCCTTCTTTACTACCTCTTGGATTTGTGGGTTTGACCTCCTTTGGGGTTGGCGTGTAGGCTTGGTGGAGTCCTCCATAAGTATTTTGTGCATACATATCGCTGGACTAATGCCTTTGATGTCCGCAAGTTTCCACCCAAAAGCCCGTTTGTGAGATCTCAACACCGTCATTAATTGCTCTTCTTGTGATCCTGAAAGAGATGAGGAAATGATCAATGGGAGTGTTTCATCGTCGTTCAAGTACACATATTTAAGGTGGGAGGGGAGGGGTTTGAGTTCGAGAGAGGGGGGTTTTCAATAGATGGGCGAGGTGCTCCCGACAATGATCTATCAACTTTGATGGAGCCTCCCGAATGAGAGGAAGATTTGTACTCCAAGCTTAGAACTCTTTCCACTAGATCATCTCTCTCCGAGTCCACTTGCATGGATTTCATAAGATCCTGTTCGAGAGAATTTTCAATTGTATTGTCCTGTAAATACTCAACAATCAACTGGTCAAATGTATCAATTCGATAACACGAGTCATGATCAATAGGGTGTTTAAGGACTTTGTAAACATCAAAGGTAACTTTGTCATCGCCCACATTCAAGGTAAGCTTACCATTAGCAATGTCAATCACTGCCTTACCCGTGGCTAGGAATGGTCTCCCTAGGATTAATGGTACCTCCACATCTTCCTCCATATCGAGTACCACGAAATCAACGGGAAAATAAAACTTGTCGACTTGGACAAGAACGTCTTCGATTATCCCCTTGGGCCTCTTGATTGATCGGTCGGCTAGTTGAAGGCTCATTGAGGTCGGCTTGGGATTTCCAAGGCCTAGCTTTTTAAATAGTGAGTATGGAAGAAGATTGATGCTGGCCCCCGAGTCACATAACACCTTCTTGAACGATAAGGACCCAATCGTGCACGGGATTGTGAGGCTCCCGGGATCTTGGAGCTTAGTTGGCAATTTATTGAGCAATACGGCGGAGCATTCTTCCATGAGGCACACCGTCTCATTCTCCTCCCACTTCTGCTTGTTGGAGAGTATGTCCTTGAAGAACTTCACATAATTCGGCATTTGGAGAATGGCGTCAATAAACGGAATATTAATTCTCACTTCCCGAAGGATTGCCAAAATTCGAAGAAAGCTCGGATCCATCTCCTTTTTCTTCTTTTTGTGAGCATTTGGGAAGGGGAGACGAACTTCGATAGGGGGAGAACGCATTGGATTAGACGGATGAAAACCCACTGAAACAGGAGGCGGCGCCTGGGCGCGTATATTGGCGCTTAGGCGCGGATCTGTAGGCGCCTGGGCGTGCATGTCGGGGCGCTCGAGCGCGGGATTCAGAACAGATGCATCTGGCAGGGTTGTGGGTGGCGCCTGGGCACCGTCAGAGGGGCGTTCGGGCGCGGATGTACTGGCAGTGTCACTCGCCAATTGTTTTCCACTTCTCAAGGTTATGGCATTGCATTGAGCCTTCGGGTTCTTTTCCGTGTCACTTGGGAGAGTCCCCGGGGCTCTACCGTTAACCGCATTAGACAGTTGCCCCACTTGTGTTCGCAAATCCTTCATCTCCATACACATATCCTTTATCATACCCCGAAGTTCGTTGAAAGATGTATCGGACTTTTTCATGTGAGCATCTAGTTTCTCATCGATTGTGGGAGGTCGCATTTGCACTTGACCTTGACCTTGTCCATTGAAATTGCCTTGCCTCGGGGTGGGTTATTGAAAGGTGGCCGTGGAGCTTGATAGATCCCCGGTTGTGCGTTTGTGCGGGTTGGGCCTTTTTGGAAAATTCTCGGGTACATGAAAGTTCACCCGAGGTTGATTTTGATTCCCCACATAATTAACGTTGCCAACCTCCGGTTCCAAGACTACTACTCCCTCAACTACTTCCTCAATACAAGCAACCTTTTTAGAGGATGAGGCCTCTTCATCGTCGGGGTAAAGCTCGTCTTCTCGGGCCAACTGTTCGACTTTGTCCCATACACTTTGACAGTCTAACCCAAGGAGATCTCCTCCCGCACCCGCGTTGAGTCTATGCCGAATACGTGACCTAACCCCATCATAGAAATGGAGTACTTGTTCATTCAACCCAAATTATGATCGGGACATTTACGGAGCATGCCCTTATATCTAGCCCAAGTCTCGGCTAAAGACTCATTGCTCCTTTGCCTAAACCCTTTTATATTACTCCGGAGCTCATTGATTTTGGAGGGTGGAAAGAATTTATTTAAAAAGGCATCGACCAACTCACCCCATGTTGTAATAGATTGTGGAGGTAAGGATTTGTACCATGTTGTCGCCCTATCCTTCAATGAGAAATGGAAAACTCTTAGACGAATTGCATCAAGATCCCGTGGGTGATATTGAATGGTCACAAGAGCATCGTCTATAGTCTCTAAATGAGCGTGAGGTGATTCGTCCGGTTCTCCATAGAAAGGTTCTCCTTGCACCATATTAAAAATGTGAGCCGGAATGTGGTAGTTTGGTGCAAAGAAGTTAGGCACGACCACGGGCCCCGGAATAGTATGGACCCTAGGTGGTAAGCTACCCCGAACCGACGGGAGTTGTGGAGGAGGTACCGCTTGCATGGCTTGTAGAACACCTTGTAACCACTCCCTAGTTTCCGGTGAGTTCATGTCCGGGAAATTTCCATTCGGGTTTTGGTTGAGATTATTGGCCATTTCTCTTGCTCGCCTACTAGCCGAAGAACTCGTTCAATTTCGGGCTCCAACTCGTATAGAGGCTCGTTTGAGGAGCGGGTCATGCACCTCAAGAACCTAACAATTAAATACAAGAACAAAATTAGACTAAACACGAAAATAAAAGAGAATCAAGAAATAAACGAAAACTAAGAATTATGAAAAATGTAAACGAAAATCAAAAACTAAAATAAACAAGTCCCCGGCAACGGCGCCAAAAACTTGACACGCTAATACCTAACGTGCTTTTAATAGCAAGTGCACTAGTCGTGTGTAGTAATAAAAGTGGACAAAATAAGTCCGGGTTGTCGAACCACGGAGACTTGAATTTTAGTTTAAGATTCGTAATGAAGGTAAAGACAATTAAAGTAAAGCAAGAGAAAAACAATTAAGTAAACGAAAGATCAAAGGAGAGAACAAGCTATGAATTAAACCTCACGAATTGGTTAAAAAGACTAAGGCACATGCTATGACCAAATCCACTCGTCTATATATATGAGCTACTCTTCGAATTATTAGACTCCTATTGCTTTGGTGAAAACTCCTTAATTAATCATTACCCGATGTCTCGGCACATAACAATCCTATGATTGATTGACGGTTCTCTAAATATGTCTATCCGAGAATCTAATCAACAACCACGCATTAACGTTCTAGAGTTTCCCGGATAAATCCGGCTAACCGCACCCGGAAATCTTTACCTATTTCTAGGAGCAATTCCACATTAGTTTCGGATGATGTGTTGATTCATTTGAACCCTAACCTATCTTCTCTCGAATGACTAGATTAGGCACAATAGCAAGCATATGGAGATCAAGCATATGATTGTGATAAAAGCACAAAATCAACACACAAAGCAATTAGAAGAATTAATACGAAATTAACTTCACATATATAGATTCATGAATTCGGCCTTCACATGGCCTTAGTTCTACAAGATTAGCTCATATTCAATAGCTCAAGAGGTCTAAACATCATATACATAGTTATTACATAAACATGTAAATGAAATGCAAAAGAAACTCCCAAGTCTTGATGATGATGATCCTTGCTTGTAGCTTCAATCTCTAGCTCAATCCCCTTCTTTGCAATCTTCAAATGATGAAGAATGGTGATGAATGATGATGGGTGAAGAGTAATGGCCAGCTGCCTCCTCCTCCAAGGTGATCGGTCAAGAGTGAAGAAAATGGCTTAAGAGACCAGAAATGATGGGCTCCCTAGTGTGTGTCTCCCTAGTGTGTCTCCACTACTCTAAAGTGTGTAGTATAAAATTCCATAAAGTAGATCTACCAAGAACACACTTATGACATCCCCTCAACACATGTGATGACCTCTTGGCTTTAAATGTTCCATTCCACCACCATCAAATGATGAACTTTTGCTGAAAGGAATCAAAACTCGGGTGTGGTCACGCCTAGGCGCGGGCATGACGGCGCTCGGGCGCCGCTGACAGAATGCTGAAATTAAATGCAATGTGTCCTGCGCAGCAATCGTATTTCATTCATAACTCTCTCCACGAAACTCCGATTTGGATGATTCAAGTCCTCATTTGAAGCTAACACATAGTTCTACAACATTGTAGAAGGGAACTTCATCCAATTCGGTCTCTAAACATACGGAAATAGCGCTCAACCGTGGAAACTAATGCAGATACGGCGCCAGGCGTGGACAGGACGGCGCCTAGGCGTGGACAGCAGAATGTTGACGTTATTTGCATCTTGTCCGGCGCCTGGGCGTGGTAATACTGGCGCCTGGGCGTGGACGACAGAAGCAAATTGGCCTGAACTTGTTTTATACGTCGTTTTTCGCCTCGTTTCTTCGTATGCTCAAATTTATCACCTGTAATCACTTAACACCCCGCTTAAACGCAAATGTGGCATGATTTTGTCAATAAATGAATCCATAGCATAAGTCCCATGGGCTTAAAAACACGTAAAATGCCTCTTATCC